>JAVCKT010035576.1:0-18598 GCA_032273925.1 Rhynchotus rufescens | reverse complement strand
GTAAAACTGGGAATATAACACACTAATTGCACTTCTCCCTTCAAACTATTTTCAATAGTACTCAGGCTTTTAATCATGATCTTTAAGAACTACAAGACCAGAAAACATTTTCTACTTACTAAGCTGTGTCAGGCTATGTTTATTTTATTTTTATTTCTCCCAAGAGACATTACAGTGTGTTATTATCTCCCTTTATAGCAGTATCTGATTTGTCCACTGATAATTTCAGTTTCTACAGTCCAATAGCTATGACCATATAGGCTAAGTAGTTTCAGAATAAAGTTAACTATTAACATTCAGCTGATGTTATGTCATAAAGAAGTAATAAAGATAATGGGCCAGAATTCAATCTTGGTTCTTTATTTCCACACAATATATTCTGTAATTCTAAAATTCTTATTCTTGCCCTGACTTAGCCTGCTACATGGAACCACTCTGCACATGAGCCATAAAACATAGCAATGTGTCTATAAAAAAAGCAAAATATTCTTATTTTTTTTTTCTCCTTAGCAAGAGAATCTCATGAATCTAAATAAATATCTCGTAAGTAACAGAGGCTGAATTAGAAAGTTTAATAACACTGCATTAAGGCAACATATCGATATTAAGTGAATTAGTTGAGTGCTTCAAAGCTTGTAACACCACACTCTGTACTCAAAATTCATCATTCTTCATGAGGATTCATTTATGCCCAAGTAACAATTTTTATCCGAGTTTTCTGCAAAGCAGGAACACACCAGCTTTCACACAGAGAGTCATTGTCAGAAAATACTTTCGAACCAGTGCTATCTGATCATATATTTCAGAAGGAAGTCCCTCACAAAATGCACATAGTGTTTTGTTTGGATTGTCTATATAGGGACAAACTGACAGATGGGGAAAGCATCTCTACATCACAGCAAATATTTTTCTGCAAATCTGCCAAGGTTTAATGACGAAATAAGGAAAAAAAAATGTTTTGGACAAAACAGAAGATCGTAAGATTTGAAGCAAAAGATTACAAGCATAATAATCATGAAAACACATTTCACATCAGCTTAACAGTACATTTGTGTAAGCTGGCCTGTAAGAAGTCATTAGAAGAGGTCCAGAATACACAGCTAAACCTTTTTGTTTTTTTCCTTTCCAGGATATATAGTTACTATTGCTATCTCTTTTTTCACTCTGAACCATTTAAATATCCTAATGATTAGAGACTAAATTACAAATGTAAATGCCATTACAGCTCTCCTGAAAAACGAAATGTTTCCAAGGATTTCTATTCATCTTACTACACTTAATCTGTGACTATAATATGTAGGCTATCTCAGAAGTTGTTAATGATCTGGATTTCTCCAGAGTTTCTGGGTTTCTTCAGAGAGAGAGAATTTGAAAGTCTCCCCTCCCTGGCTATATCTTTTGCTTAGCTGCCAACATATCCTTAAGAAAATTAAATATGGCTCCGGTAAAATACATATGTTGTGTACATATGTGTTGCTCAATACTTCTAATACATCAGCAGTTTTCTATATTAACCGCACATTGCAATACAGATGAGGCACTCTGTGATAGCATTTTGGCCAACTACATCTCCAATCAGTCAATAATTTTTAGGGGTCTGTTGTTAGGCACAATTAGCAGAATTAGTTATTCTGAATCATTTGAAAATTATATAAGTTTATTTTCCATAATTATTTGCTATGAAGACTGTAATCCTATGAAGACTTAGAGTCCTCCTGAACTGATGACTGACACAAAAATACCTTTTCCTCCCAGATCATGCAAAACAGAAAACTTGATAGAGCACAAGGAAGAAAACTGAATTGAATTCTTTCCTCTTACCCTACCTCCCATTTTTTCTTTGTAATCTTAGCAGAGCTGATCACAGTAGTAAAATTTTATTTCACAGGGAATTAGGCATGAACTATTTTCCACAAAGAACAATCTAAGCTGAAAAACTTGCAGTGATTACCTGAAGTTGGGAGCAAGTGACTTTCTTTGGGAGTCCAAGTAATAAAATGAAAGTATTATCTTAAATATCTCAGGGGACAAAATGCTTGTTTCATCTGCCTCTAAAGCTGTGATAGTCATGCTAGTTCCTTTAAAGTTGCTCCTCAAATATGTGATACAATTCCACTGCAATTAGTAAGAATAAGACTAACCAATTAAGGAGTGACCTGAATGAAATTTTCTCACAGAAATTTAAAACGTGAATCAATCCCTTTCATTAGACTAAAAAAAAAATAAAATAAAATCAGCATTTATCTTTTCAGTATCCAACATTTTATTTCTTAGCCTGAAAACAGAGATATGAGACCTTTACGAACAAGTCTATTTCTTTTTCCCATCTTCCCAAGCATCCATAAAACTCCCCAAGAAATTCAGGAAAAATAAATACAAAATAATTCAAGAAGTCACACACAACTCTAATTACAGTTGAACTATTTGAGTTCCTTTGATGAGCAAACTAAATTGCAGCTTTTTTAAAAAAATACTAGCGTGAACCGTCCCTTCCAAAATCAAGGAATTTCTTTGTGTCTAGAGGCAAAGCTTAGAATTAAGATATTTTGTTTATCTTCTCAAACAAAGTATAACAGATGGCAAAAACAGTATGATAAGTTTTCTTACTGTAGGCTGAGAAAATATATTTCCTATATCTAAGCCATGCTTTGTGATTCATACAGTTCAGACGTTTGTGCTCAGGAGGATCATTTCTGATCAGAGAAAAAGTCATAATTAGTGCTTAAGATGTACGCGAAAGCACAATATGCTGTATCTTGTATTGAGATGTGCACAAAAGCACAATATGCTTTATCTTGTGTTAAGGTAAAGCAGTATTAGACCATCATGCTGTGCACCCTCTGCCTGCCTAGCCCTGAAATCTTTGAAACCCTTGGGCCAGTTTCAGACAGACTCATCAGAGGACCGAAAGTTTCCAGGATAAAGTTCCAGCATGTTTTATTGCTATTGAAGACTTGATAGAAAAGAGATGCCTAAAGTAATATGTTTCTCTAGCACAAGCTAGCATTTGGCCAGTCAACGTCCAAATCCATAGGGAAAGAAGGAGATAAGAGTTTGTGACACAAGCCGTTTGGAAATCAGGCATTGGTAGTCCCACTGCTTATAAATCAGCTCCTATATAGGATGATAGGATAATAGTGCAATAGCATTGGGTAGGAGGGAATAGATATGATTGCAAGTCCACCCCTCAGAAGCAAAACAGCTAGTCTTCATTTCTCCCTTAGATTCTTGCTTCAGAATTTTTAGGACTCCATAAGTATCCGTAAAGGATGACAATTTTAAACAAATTAAAAAGCTAGGGTAAATTTAACAGCACTACTCATAGGCACAAAATTAAAAATCAACTCAAAATTTTTGATGGAAGAGGAACAGACTGCATCCTACTGAAAAATATGAAGTATCAGATGTCCAGCAACCCACCTTCCAAATGGTTAACATTTGGCTGATTACTCATGTCATTTTAACAGATTTGAAAGGTGAGGCCTATAAAAACAATCAAAAATAACAAAGGACCTGTAAGCTTTCAATTGCAAATATGACTATTCTACAGCTATTTCAGTAATATTACAGTTCCAAAAGATCTCAGTAGAATTTTATCTGACATGTTTAAAAAGCTCAGTAACACTAAAGGCAAGGCAGAGAGTTAGGGAAGGTGTCAGATCAGCAGAAGAGCTGAGTAACTCGAGTGGGTTGTAGGCACAGGCACTATATTGCCATCCTGTCATTCCATAAACAATTTCATCTTCATTAAAGAGCGTTGACATATGTGACTCATTGTGGTGAAAAAAAATACAAAAACAAAATACCTCTTAGCACTCTAACCCTCGGAGCCTGACTGCTTCTATGTCTTATAAAGGTGGGCTCACACTGTAGCCACTTCCTTAATGGAGAGGCTAATAAGGTGCACGCTCACACTCTCTCTCTTTTTTAATGCCTTAACTTCACAAAACCTATAAAAATGCAATATATTTTAAACCCATAACATGTATGTCAAATGTCTCCCAAATTTGTAATTTGGAGAAGGAAGATAAAGAGAAGAACCAGAGACCAATAGCATGGTTGACTAAATCTGTTTTTCTTTAGTAGATGGGCTAAAAGTATTAGGAGAGAGGCAAAACACAGATGTAGTTGAAGACCAACCAGTTTATCTAATTGCATTTAATATGGGTTAATTCATTGTGCTAGGAGACCCTCATCTGTATGGAATCAGTTTCGGACAGCGAAACAAAAACAGAGCTAGGATTTCCATTTCTTTATATTCTCCAGAGAGCTCAGTCCAATAAAAACAAAACAAAATAAAAAGCATCCCACAAGTGTAGCATGAATTCTCGGTACAACAGACTTCCATGCTAGGTGAGTTTCCCCATGCTCGGATCTCTGATGTAATACAGGATTTCTCCTGTACTTTCTCTTCCTCTTCCATATTTCCTTTTTCCTTTTTCCTTTTTCCCTTTCTTTCCTTTTTCTCTTCCTTTTCCTTTCTCTTTCTCTTTTTCTTTTTCTTTGTATTTCTGAAAGAGATAGCTACAGGAAAAAATCCCTTCAAAATTCTCTCATTTGTATGTGTTGGCTATTGAAAGAAGCAGCTGAGGTCAAAAAACACAAGGCAAGATGCACTTAAGGGTCCCAAGGAATGCTGTTAATGGCTTATCAAATATTTCATTGAAAATAAAATAGATCCCTAACCCACATAATGATCACTGTACTAATGAGCAAACCAGCATATTGCTTCATCTGTTTTTCATTTTTACTTTTGAAGTACGCCTTCAGTTGCCTGAAGTATGCCTCTGTGTGTGTGTGTATTTATATGTATATTTATATATATATTTATATGTATATACATATTTTATATGTATATTTATGCATATATGCTTCTGGCTATCTGTGATGCTCCTACTCCTGTTTCTATATGATTTTGAACCTTCCATTACCAAATGCAATTCCAGTTAATGCTTTGGAGTCAGATTTTGGACGTCTTTGCACATTCTGAATTATGGAGTAAGAGTCTTTCTATTCCCCCAAACAAGCTCATTGTATGTACAAAACATAAAATCACTGCTGACCTAATAACATTCAAATTGATTTCACAGAGCTTTTTTGAATAACCAAATATTTCTATCTGCCTAGCAGTAAATCAGTGTAATCTGAATCTTAACCTGTGGTGTCATTGCAATAAAGAGAAAGGCTACACATAATTTAATAGCCCAATAAATATTAATGATGGGCAGATATGGATTACCCAAAAGTAAATTTTAACTACTAGTTGCAATACATTATTTCAGGGGAAAAAAAAAAGACTTTAAAAAATATAGGTAAGATTCACGATAGTTAAACTGAAAATTAATTTAGCATACATATAAAAAATGATATAGTAATGAAAATATTATGTACAGTAGCTTTGCAACCACATGCTGTAAATGAATTAACAGCCACCAATTTTTACCTGTACTTGCCTTTTTTTACATTCAAAAGATCTTTCTATTTCATGTACATGAGGTAATTGTTTCTATGCCTTAAGAAACACAAAAATAGGCCCACAGGTCTTTGTCAATCTGCCAATCTTTGAACTTGGCATTTAAGGTTCAAAATTCACACAAAGTAAGTCCTGAACTCAGATGTGTATTTAATGGGATTTATTTTTTTCCTAATAGAAGACTGGGAAGTGGCAGAGAAAGTATTTTACTTTATAAGACGCTAAGGAGAAAAAAAAAAGACTAAAGAGATTTACTGAGATATTCTTAAACCACAGAAAATAATAAAAGGAGAACCTGAATGACAATGTCTACCTGAGAAATCCAGAGAGTAGTATCAGTACTACTGCCCACAAATAGAAGGTCTAAATCCCACCCAAGCCTCTTTCTCTGTCAGGTGTTTCTTATTCATTGACTGCCGGTCTTCAGTGTTTCAGTAAATACCATGACGAAAGACCTGGAAGACCTGATGAAGACTTGTCTCTGAAAATGTCACAGGGCAACATGCACTGAAGTCATTTGCCCAGGAGAGACTGAGAGTAAAGCACTACTCCAACAAGGACAGAAAAGCAGACTTACAACTGATATCTTGAGTTACTTCAGAAGGGACCTTTTGAAGGATAGAGTTAATTACCTGCTTTTTATTTTGTGTTTTTTTTTCCCCTATGCAAACTTCAGACAAAACAGGCATCCGCCAAATAACAAAATTCCTGTCAAGTGAAGTTGTAGCATATGTGCTCACAAGCCTCTTTGATATGCTTTCATTCTGCAAACCAATTCAAAGTCATTTTAGGTGTAAACGGGCCTTCCCTTGACTCAGAAGCAAATAAGAAACCCCATCTCCATCTCATCTTTCAGGCAGCAGAACCTGCCTTTCCCATTTCCTCTCTCTTTGTACCTAAGAAATTGCAAATTACTATACACCTTTATGCTGTAGTACGTGCTGCAGCTGTGAGAATCATGAACGCTGAACGCTGTAAACACTGTTCTGTTTTGCAGGGGGGAAGGACAGTCTGAAAAAAATTACCCTTCAAAAATGGCCACATTGTCTCCCATACCTGTGCATTTCTGTGTAGACCTCACTCTGGCATGTGAGAATGCAGTTGTCATGAAGGCAGGAGACCAACCTCAAAGACCTGTCCAGTATGGACAAGCTCTATACAAAATTCTTTGTATGGGTCAGATAAAACGTTTCTGTCTCACATCAGTAGGTTCTGGTTATTTCATCCTCTAAGTTTCTTTAAGGTGGAAATGACTGTAGTTGGCACACTGTGCTGAGCCATATAGTGGTCCTGCAATATCTGCAAGCAGAGGAGGAACAAGACACCTCAGTTTACTTTTATTTCACAAGGTTTGAGTATTGCACCAAGATTTTAGAAATCAAAAGCTAATCCTCATTCTCTTTACTACCTTTTTCCCGGCCATATGTGTGTTCCCTGTAATGAAATTGCCTTTTCAGGATGAAAATAGAAATTTAAATTGGACAGACTTCAAAACAGGTGAAAATTGTGTTTGTAAAGCAAGACTGGTAACATAATTAAGTTGTCTGCTGAGATCTAAGTTTATTTGCCTGTGCTTCTACAGCTGAAAAGAGAAGTGAATTGTAAACACATTGCTTTTTCCATCCCCCTTGCAAAAGAAACAAACATTCACTGGTCATAGAATGACCATACTTTCCTTCTAGATGTATTTAATCTTACTAAAATCTGCACATTTCAGCTATGATTGTGTAAGACTGTTTGCCCTTGTAAAAAAAGAAGTATTTTAAGGTATACATGTTCCATGTGCGCTGCTTCCTTTCTGTGTTCTCATTCTCAGTGTCAACTTCCTTGCAGAGACTACCACTAAGGGAAATAAACAAAAAGCAAGGTACAGTTCCTACCTGCTACTCTTTTCCAGTTTGGGTAGAATAATAAATCTCTTTAGCCTTTGAAAAGCAAATGTTTTACAAAACTGTGATTTATTCTTTGACTCACAAAATTTTAAAACCTGAACAATCAGATGAAATCTTATGACCTTGAGCTCAGAAACTGGTGCTGAGAGGACTCACAAGACAGCTCGTGAATGTGCTGCCAAGGACAGCTTACAAACTAAAGGGAAGAGAAGAAGACAGAGCTCTCACACACACATAAGTTACATTTTTGCTTTGTTTTCCTTTTCTTTAACTGAAAAGGTTTCACAGGTCAACTTCTAAATGCTATGAGCAAAAAGATGAGAAGCATTTTCTTGGCATTTTGCCCTAGCACAAACTGCTTCTTTGTTTTTTGGAGAATGAAGAGTCAGATATATTGCATTTAAGAAGTGAGTGAATCAAGAAGAATATTGGAGGAGGTGAAAAAAGAGGAAAGCTTGCTTAGCTCTAAAATACATTGCAGAAAGGTCAGACTCCTGCTTCATTACTTTATTAGCTCACGCTGACAATGGTCTCAATGGCCCAGTCTCTGATTTAATAGGACAAAGGGATAATTTTGGCAAAGCTGTCTCAAGCACCTTTGATTCCATTCAAAGGAAGGACTACATTAGTATTTTAACTTATATTCTTTAGAATTAGAAAAAAAGTCTCATTTCATATGCATTTCACATGCGTATGAAAGGGGAAACAGTTGGAAGCAGGGTCTGGAAGGCAGGAATCTATCATCTCACTTCCTTTTATGAAGCACTCCTAAAGACAGCTTAAAGACAGCTTCAGATTGTGTTAGAACATCTGTGCCACAGCATTCAGCATGAAATTCACAGTTTGAACCTACAGTTGAAGAGAACGAGAAATGGGAATTTATCTCATTGCATATCTTGATTCCACCACTTTGACCGTATTTGATTCCAAGCCTGCTTCCTGTTCTGTATCTATTTAATACACCAAGCAGTGTCACACAATTTGTAGTACCTATACAAATATTCTCAGTCTACTTTGTTTTATTACATATAACAGCAAATTATTTCACTGCCACGTTACTACTTTATAAAAAGATATTTAATATGGAAGATGCCATTTTAAAAAAGAAGATATTGCTATAAAATGCAACTGCATAACAGTTTCAGGTAAATATAAACTATCTGGTAACAGACTAACCTTTTCTCTGTCTCTCATTCTCCACTTCTGGTGGCAGAACTCCCACAGAAATGTAGCCTGGAAATCCTTTGAGTTGACTGGAAAAATGAAGTTAAGTGGAAGTGCACCAATGATGCTGACCAGCACTCCGCAGCAATTCAGACAGCCACACCAGCAGGATCACTCCACGGAGAGAAGGCCTCAAGGAAGATGCAGGGCCCAACCCCTTGTGTCTTCAGGAGTCTGTCTTTGGTTCTTTCTTAAGTGTCCTTCAGTCTCCTTGCATTTATGGCAAAGCTGAGAAATCAAAGATTTGGCAATGTGATTCTGTTGCAAACCCTCCAGAAAGTAGTGAGGGTTGAGCTGAATCCACCAACAAGAGCTCTTAACATGCATACAGGTGTTTATATATATATATACAATAAAATAAAATAGTCTGCATAAAGCCACCAAGTCATTATCATAATAGAATTATTATCTAGAATAATAATAATAATAAAATCAGCAGCAATAATTTGAGTTGCTTGGAGCATATTTGGACACAATGATTCCACTTCTGTATTATCAGTTTTTTAAATGAGGCTATTCAAAACCTGCATGAACAAGAAGATGCAATTACTAGTAATTTAGGTTAATTGCATCCTAATTTTATCCAAATAACTTTTGCTAAGGATTAAAATTGACTCTTTCCATACAAAGAGGGTGAACGGTCAGAATTATTCAGTTAGGTCAATTAAGTGAATAATCCAGATGGTGAATTTCTTCAAAGGATGTACTTTTTAATTAATTTAAACTAGGACTGATGGATAGATAAACTTGCAAATGTTGAGAAAATTAATTTCTTACTCAAAGAATAAATGATAGCAAGCCTGTGGATGACATGCTGGATTTCTACATACATTTAAATGGCATTTTTCATTAAATATCAATGAAAAATTAAATGAAAAATACATGCAATCTGACTATAAATATGCAGAAGTGGGAACTCACTACAGCTACTGGAAAGTTGCTTTGTCTTATAGCATTTTGCATCTTATTTTTTATTTGGCTACCCTCAACTTATATATCTTCAGCTATGAACTTTTTCTAGTGTAACAACTCTGTGCTCATAAATAGTTACTAGGGAGAAAAGAGTAAAGTAATCTCAGTCTCAGCACAGTTCATATTTTCGTTCTTTAGGAGTTATTTCAGCATGGAGAAGTGAAGAATATCTGTTTTTTTATCTGAAGGAAAGAGAAATGCAACATCCAGCTGACTGGCCTAGGGATGAAAGGATGATACCAAGCAACTGCAGTGGCCATGAGAGGTATGAGGTGAGGCACAGATAAGAACTCATCAGCATGCAGAGAGACAGAAATTATGAGCACTAGTCTGAGAATAAACTATAGATTGGTCCTTAACATGGATTAATATAGTCTTATCTACCTAGAAATAATCACACTAAGCCTCATGTGCAAGAGTGCTCCCAGTACCCAACTTTATAGTCTGAGGCAGAGTGTGGTGGCAGGGCTTTATCCCAGTGAAAATGGAACCAGCAACCTACCTGCTGAAGGAGCTGCAGGATCTCACAAGGACAGACAAAATGATAATGTTTACTGATAGGCATCCACTGAAAAATATATAGATTACAGTTGGATCTGTCCTTCCAATGTAATTGAAAATATAGTCCATAATTTTGGCTGGATGTTAAGACTACCTTTGAAATAAGAAACATCTGAAGTGCACTGAGAAATCTGGCAAAACATGTACATATACATATATATATATATAACTATACTTCTAAAATAACAGAGGTTGCGAACTGTAAAACCATATTTCGAAGATTTTGCTCAATCTGGTGGTTCCCACTAAATATCGGAAAGAATCAAGCTTTTTATACACATGCCTAGATGGTAACAAATTCAGCACCGAGATTATGACCGAATTGACTCAAAAATCTAACTATTTCCTTAAACTTTTAGCTGCACTTTCTTCTTTTAACAAAGGATAGGGAAAAAAAAAATATCTTTTCTCCAATTTATCTATTTTTACTAGTGATAAGTAAGGGCAAAGCAAAATGAACAGTACCCACATGGTTAGATGACTACAATTGCCTATTTGGTAGGCTCACATCAGTACAGAAGTCAGGAAGTAAAAATTAATTCTGCTTTATATAGTTGTCTGAACCTGCTACACGTTGTTATAGAGTGTTAAAACACTGTGAGAAGGTTATCCTCCCCTAAGGGCAGTGTGAAGTTGACCCACTTGCTTCCATAATAAGAAAATTCAGCTCTATTTTGCTATAAGATTTTTTAAATCCATATCTACATCTTGAAATGTAGTTCCCCCAGTTCCCCATTCCTGCCTTCATTTCATGCTCTCTTTGGAGTTCAGACAAAATTCCAAGGGCAAAGTAGGTGTGCTCTCTCCTGGCTCACTCCCTGGCGAACCTATTTTTCTGACTCCACAAAGACATCAGATAAATATTTTTTATATATAAGTCAAAATTATTTATAAGAAAGCCAAACCACCTTTATGCCAATGCTTTGTGTTCCTTCACTGCAGTGCTAGAGTAACAGCAGTAGTCAGAGTAATAACTGCCCAGACAAAAACTGGATAAGGGACAACTACTGGAGATAATGATATGTAAAAATGATGGCAGCAATTGGCTGTCGGAAGAACAACAGAAGACACCTCTCCTGAGAAATTAGTAAATTTATTGTGTAAATCTCAAGGAAAGAGGAATGCATTTATTTTCCAGAAGAAGGATATCTGCAAAACCCTATTCCTTGACCCTTTATGTCATGCTGTATCTTGCATGCTGTATCTTGGTACATTTTTAAAAAGAACTACTGGGTAGATCCTTAGTCTGCTGTCTTCTCTCATGTGTTCCTAATCACATTTTATCAACCATTCGATCTAGGTAGTGTCTAAAGGAGGAGAGTGGTGTATAAGTAGTTCCTTGAATATTGTTATCCTCTATTTTTTGGATTTCTTCTCTCAGCTGTCTAGTGTATAAATGCTAAATAAAACTATTCAGCATAACTAAAATTCAGGTCCGAGTAGAGTAGTTTGCTTTCCTTTTTAAAAGATTTTGTGTGTGTGTGTGCTTTTGTACCCACATTTAATGACACCAAATTCACTTCTTACCTGTATTTTCTTAAATAGCCAAGGAGAGATACTGTTGTTGAGCAAAAAAGCCTGATTCTGTAACATTCCTACTGCCAGTCCCTGGACAACCAGTGAAGTGATATGGATCTGAGACTGACAGGAAAAAGATTCTTACAGAAAGAAAAATTGACTATGGCAAAGACTACTGTATCTTTTTGTTCCCAGATTTTAGCTTACCCCTGCATTTTAGCATATCCCTGTCTTTATATGAGTATATTTTTTTTCTAACTGTGCTGTTTTAAAGCCTTCTAGAAATGAACCATAACATCTGTAATGGGCATATGCATACTGTAATTTAGCTGGTCTTTAGTACAATGAATCTCTAGTGTGAAATTTTCTCTGTTAATGATCAGCATAAGCTATGGCTCTTAATGCAATTAAGAATCCAAGGCTTACAGTCTATAGGCAACAGAGTGACAAGATGATATCATTAAACTTCTCATTTCATTCCCTATAGGGAAAAGAAACTATGTATTATAAGCATCTTTTACTATCAGCAAAAGGGACCCAAGCACATATTGAATTACAGATTATAGGCTCTTCAATTCAATCCCCAGGCAAGGTAAATAAACTACTCTAGCACTGGGGTTTCTTTCTTAAATGCATTTGTTTTTCAATAATATTAAAGGGAAAAAATAGTCTGAATAAGAATAAGAACTTTTATTGGTGGCAAAACCAAGCAAGCACTCAAGTACTCCAAGCCCTTTGGAGAGGTTCTGTTTTCTTCAAAGACCCAACTTACTACCCTAGTTCAGGGTTTGGGTTGGTTTTTAGGAAAAAATTCTACATGGAAAGAACGGTGAAGCATTGGACCAGGCTGCCCAGGGAAGTAGTAGAGTCACAGTCCCTGGCAGTGTTCAAGAAACATGTAGATGAGGCACTGAGGAACATGGTTTATTGGTTGGACTTGATGATCTCAAAGGTCTTTTCCAACCATAATGATTCTACCATTCATCAATGTTGGGAAGGTTTCATCTGCTGCCTACCCTGGGCTGCATTTGCTGCCATTCAAGGTCTTGACTCCATCCCACACCACTTCCTGGTAGAACTGACTCTGGAATTGACTTCCTATGGTCTTCAGAGGCTCCTCTTGCACACCTTTCCCCACCATAGTGAGTCAGAGAGATCTATCTCTCCCATCAGGCAAAAGCTGAGCTTGTTCTGAGTGTCCCTGGGTCAATAATACAATCTGGAGCTGAAGCACAAGTGATGTTGAGTCTCACATGTAACTTCTGTTTCAGTAGTACACAGCCAGCCAGCAGAGTATACATGGACCTCCTCTTCATAATTTCTATAGTCTTCTTTCTAGGCAAACAACTTCTTTTATTAGAGTATATTTGTTTCCTGGAAGGAGCTTCTGTCTTGAATGCAGGGTAGAGTGTCCCCTCTCCTCATGCCCTCACTAGGGAACTACCGAAGTTCCCAGGCAGAAGTTTCTGTATGTGGCAGTTGTACATGGCAGGTGTTCCATGTATTTCAAGATTACCCTTAAAATAAAAAATAAAAAATAAAAAATAAAAAAAAAAAAAAAAAAAAAAGAAAATCAAAGTTTACGGATCCCAAATATTCCTTCTTCCCTTACAGGCTTAAAGACGTTTGCTAGTTGCCCTGCTTAAGGAGGAAGAGGAGAATGGCTATTTCTTCAGAAGTTCTCTGTGACTTCTAGGCTTTAACTATAGCATATAAAAATTACAGAACATGCAGTATTAAAGTGTGCATCAGACAACACATTTCAGATATTTTAGACAGGTAGGGATGAGATGATTTTTATTCTAGAGAGAAATATTTTCTGCAGCTAAACAGTGTGTGAGGCCTACAAAGAGGGCTTCTTGTATCAATTCTCCCTTCTCCCCAAACATCTTAGAAACATCTCATATTTTCCATATATTTTTAAATTACAATCAGTCTACTTAATAAAGTTAATCATTTATACTCTAGATTAGGCAGATTTTCTTCCTCTAATAGAAACTGAAACAGACTAAGGCAGACAAGTCCTACAGACGCTAAAGTACTACGCATTAGAAAAGCAATAGGTATGTATATGCACGTGTAAAATATGGAACAAAATAGTTATTTTAGTAAAGACAAATAACAAATACACATAAATAGTTTCATATCAGAGTTAAACTGAAAAAACAAAGCACACCGTCGATAGATTTTTAGCTACCATATTAACAATTGAAAGAAGGTTTTGATCTAGCTGGTTAATCCACAAGCACGACTGGATAGAAAACTGGAAACAGTTTATGTTGTCTTAATACAATTCCATAACATTTAGATTATAGCTTAGCCTAATAGCTTAGCCTAATATAGCTTATTAGATACAACACTAAATAATAACACATATTTTAAGCTCATATGCTTCTAACTAACAAAAAATAATTCAGAAACAACACATAGTTTATACCCTGCCTGCTTTCTATTTCTGTGTGTTTTCCAGGCAAAAATCTAGCTTTGATTACACTGTAATTAACATAAAAATAATACCTAGCAAATAATAATTACAAATAACTTGATCACAAAATTATACACTGTATTTCAAAGCAAAACAGTCCCAGAGACTGAATATTATAGAACACTTGGTTAAAATAACTTTAGCAATTTCATATTTATATTTTCTATCTGACTACATGAATGTAATTCTAAACCATCACATAGATGTTGAAGTACTCTCATTATCATAAAAACAGCCATAACATATATAGAACAAACCAGTCTGAGGAATTTTCTTTTTCATTGTCTGCACAGTCTTCCCCCTATGTTTTTTCTAGGAGGACAAGACTTAGCAGCTGATGCCTTATACCTAAGGGAGATACTCTATAGCTTCTTTTATAAGATACACCTGAAAGACAGAGTAGTTTTCCTTGGCAGAAGAGGGATTTTAAAGATGCTTTAGGAAAGTCCACTTGAAACATTGAGCAGTTAGATGTTGGGATTAAGAGTCCTTTCACACATAACTGTTGAAAGATAAATGTTAAAAAGGAGCAAGTACTAGATGGGTCTGTTCTCACCTATCAGCATTCTTCCTCCAAAGTTTAATTCATCCACAAGTACATCCACATTTTAGAGACTTTTTTAGTAATCAAACCTTTGCAAATTTTTGTGTGTGTATATGTACAGGTATCAAAATGCTTTTCATGTGCCCTGCTTAGCTGTTTTTAAACTTGTTATATATATTTTTAAAGGTCCTCCTTTTCTCTATTGTCTATTGATATTATCTTTATATTTATCAGTCTGCTTTGTGTTAATTCTTGAAACTGGCTGAACTGAAAAAGGGTATTGAGCAGTCCTTAGTTTTCGAATTACCCAATATGTTTCTATTTATTTATTTATTTATTTATTTTATTACCTCTTAGGGCATTTATTTCCTCCTTTGAGGAGGAAGAAAAGTTAACTGCAAACACAACTTTTCCAAATCAAAGATTCTGAGAGAGTTCTCAGAACATTCCTTAGAATGAGTTTAGAACAGCAGAACATTCTTTAGAAGTCATTTAGCCTCTTGTAAGTTAGATATTTGTGTTCAATTCTTTCTTTAAAATATCCTGTGATGTAGCCTCCATTGCCTTCTCAGGTAATTAATTTCATTTTTCTGTTTAGCAAATCTTCTTACTTTATATTATTACTACGATGAGAGCTTTTTCTCTACCATCTAATCTAGATCTCCTTTGCTGCTTGTTTAATTTCATTACATGTTCACACCTCTCGAGAAAGTGTATTGCCTTTTAATTTATAGGAAACACTCTTTTATATAAACTGAAGATTCTATTACAACTTCTATCTGTACATTATCTTCTAAACTAAACAGTTCTTCCAACATTCTTCACAAACCCTTTTGTTCATAGACCTCTGATCATTCTTGTCTGCTCAGGATTTTTAAAAGGTCACATTTAACACAAGCACAAGAATTTGCCTGAGACCTGATTAAAAAGGAAATGCTCTAAGCTTCACACATTGTTTAGACAGCCTAACATTTAGGGTTTTTTTTTTCTTTGCAGCAACATGACATTGTTGGTTATTACTTAGTTTGTGATCCACTCTATTCCGTCTAACCTTCTTTTTATTCAGATACCTTGCACTTCGTACATGTCCTTAAATTAATAGCTTTTTTTCTGTTCTCAAACCAATTTTTTGAATTAGAGAATGGATCTCACATATGGTAAAATGTCTGTTACATGAATATGTAAGCTGATTATCATGTGACTAGGGACAAGTGTGCTTTCAAAGTGATGTAGTAGAAACCTCACACCACACTAAATAGAAGATTTAATAAAATGGAATATTGTCATCTCTTACTTGTCTACATATCCAGCTTTCAAAAAAAAAAGAGAACATTGGTGCCATAAAGGAGCATCCTTCAAATATGGTACAGTACTGAGTACTATACAGGGAGACTGCTCTAACTATCGATAATACCAATATGCAAGTTAAGTTTTCATATTCAAAATACTCACTAGGCCTCCTGTGTCTCAGTTTGCTGCATAAAAAATAGGTTTTACACAGCACTCTGAAGCTTAAATTGTTTCAGATGCTATTGTAGTAAAGGACAGAAGAGAGGAAAGCTGCCTCCAGTGAAGAAGGGAATGGACAGAAGCAAATATATTAGATACACATGGTACCTAAAAGGTTTATGATGTTTTACCAGAAGCTTTAAGGTAACATCTCATCTAAAATATCTGTCTAACAGGCCATGCAAGTCTTTTGGTTTTCTTTCCACAACACCTCTGTCTTCGTGCTACTCTTCTAAACAGCTGTATTTATTGAGGCAGCGAGGCAGAGATGCTGCTAGCACAGCTCTGTCCTCCTTAGTCACTGTCTTTTCCTGAGCACATTCTGGGATGCCCTTGTCTTTACTAAAAGCCAGTGGAGAGGGCTGTGCTGATCTCCTCTTCCAGAAGGAAGCTGGCAGAGTGCCATGTGCCTGGACGCTTAAGTGCGACTTCTAGTGTCAGTGGCACAATTTACCCTCAAGGATTTATTGATTTCTGATTAAAATGTGCCCTGCAATTTATTCTCTGGGTTGAGGGAAGCTGAGTGTGCAAATGATCCCTGTGAGAATAAACAGGGGAGTGCACAATAATAGTTTCTGGATTTACATGATCAAAGAATAAGCCCTTCCACATTTACAGCATTGAGTGATTGATGTTCCTCAAATCTGTTTTAATATCCTCTTTGAAAATTCTTTTCTACTCCTAATTCTTTGGTTGATTTTACTTCAAAAGCTAGGTGCATATATTCAACTACTTTTCATTGGCATTTCATAAAATAAATGTAGATCTATTAAAAAAATCATTTAAAACAAATTGCATGGTTCCATAAAAAAATCCTTTAGCGTTATGTTTGTACCTAAAACAAGATGATGTGACTGAAAGTCAGTATCACAATCAGAAGCAAGCAACATTCTGCTTGTGATGAAACAGAAATATTCTAATAGCTCTATCTAGTGACTCACACAGAGTGAAGTCTTGCAGATAAAACTTCCATGTAGTAGTGAAGCAAAGAAAATTTGTAAAATAGACTGAAACACACAAGATGTGAAGTAAAGAGCACAGTCAACGTTAGAGAGCATATAAAGTAAGGACAGTGTGCTGCCATAGTCTTGAACATCTGGGTTTTTGGCAAGTGCTGTGACTAGGAGCTGAGGATCCAAAATATTTAACTGCATTAGAATCAGCCAACACATGAATAACTGTCCTAGAAATGAAAAATTATTCCAGGAACATTTTCACTGAGGCTGATATAATTACCTTTCCACCTCCAAATTTAAGTTAAACAATACTTTGACTGTAAAATAGTCTCTCAAAAATTCAACCAATACCATATTCTCTTTGCAAGTTTATACGCTTTTTATTTCTGGAAAATTTGTATAGTCATGCATTAAAAGCAGTTCTAGGAGTTTAGCAAAGGCTGCTGATTTAATGAAAAACTAGATAGGAAAGGTTCATGTAAAGTAACTAATGAGAAATCAAGTTATATTGCCTAAGGCAGTAGGCACATTATTAATGAGTCTTTGCTGGTGACTCATTTTTCATGTTAGAAGTCATCATTTAGCACCACTATTACTGTATAAGTTATAGTGAAACTTTTAATAGTCTGTGAAATCATTAATAATCTTCCTATCTAAAGAATAAACACCACGCCCCATTAATACACTATAAAGAAAGTTCATTTTGCACATTTTGTAGTGAAGGCATCTCCCATAGGCAGAAAGGTCTTTTCTTAAGATAACCAGAAATAAGTAAGTTTAGAAGGATTTTTTTTCTAATAGGTAGGACTGTGATAAGAAATCTAGTGTCAACATAAGCCATTTGTTGGTTTTGTTTGAACTGATTTAGGAGGAAGCAGGAGAATGCTTGAGATGGAAAATAATTAATGTAAATAATGCATGCGAAGCTTTTACACTAAAGCTTTCAATTGAAGAAATGTGATTAGCATTTCACTTCTCAATTGGCAGTTTCAGGTCACTGGCCTAGTCTAGCATGAATAAAATCAGCAAATGAAAAATGGCAATCATGAAGCAAAAATTAAAGAAAGGAGATTTGGAAAGGGAATTTTTGCTACATCAAGTAAAGAAGATTAAATTTAATACCTCATTTAATGTCACCATTAATCTGTCATTGCACTGGGTCAATATGTGCAGAGGCAAATGGAGACAAAGAGGAGACTAAGGGTAATGGGGCTTACGTGCATTTCCTTCACTTTGAAAGTTTGGCTCAGTAAAGATTAAACTGAGAGAAAACGATTACTCTGGCCTCTGCAGTGCCCTTGAGCTCTGGGGTCCTTCCTAAATTACTGGGTAATCACAGCTGATGACATTAGAGCTTCAAGCTTTGGGGAAAAAAAAAAAAAAAAAAAAAACAGTACAGGTAACTACCTCACCAGCAGTTTTCAGACTCGAGCAGAGCTGAGTCCAGATAAGAGCCCTCCAGGT
>JAVCKT010035573.1:0-10383 GCA_032273925.1 Rhynchotus rufescens | reverse complement strand
TTTAAAAACTATTTCTGCTCTTGAATATTTAAGTTCAGATGTAGCATTGTACTTAAGACTTTAACTGTTCCTTTCCATTTTTAGACTATGCATCTCCACGCTCACAAAAACCTGAAAGAACAAAAAGCAGCTATTCTTTCTAAACAAAAGATTTAGAAGTTATTTATAAAAAGATTTGGAAAGATTTGGAAAGAAGTTATATATAAAAAGATTTAGAAATCTTTTCCAAACAAGAAAATATTCTTCTTGATCAACTTTGGAAAAATATACATGTTTGTTTAAGTGTTCTGTGCTTTCTGTGATGACCACAGTTCATGCCAAGCAGTAAGTTGCAACTTGCAGTGATGTTTTTACCAAGAATGCTGTGTTACTACCTCTGGATCACTTTTTCTGTGATAGGTCTCCCTAGAGGTTTGTATAAATGGTTCACTAACTTTAAGTGGGGAGAAAACAGTAGGAAAGGATTTTTACTGTTAACATAACTACTAAAATAAGTTTGAATGGCTATTAAGAACAGATAGACACTTGAAATTTGGCACTGAAATAGCTCTTTAAAATAATCTTTTGGAATGAAAAAAATCAAATTTATATCTTCAGTCATGACCACTCAAAATTTACTTACAGACACGGTCACTTGGAAGGGGTTGCTAACTCTGCACACAGAGAGGACAATATGATGCACATGCAGATCAATCTCAGCACTCAAATTACCCGTATTTACTGTCCACTCCTGGAAGTGGAAGGGAAGAAAAAGACTAAAGAATAAACTTTCCCCTCGGTCCTTTTAAGTTTTATAAAATAGGTTTAAAGCAGATCAGTTTCATTGAAGCCAGGCTGGGGTGTCAGAATAATCATTCCACTTTCCAAAATGCAGGTTAGTAGATCTTGTTCCACTTTAAGACTTTTCTAATGTCTCCTAAAACTTGTAACACAAAGGATTTTAATGTCCAGATAAATCATTCCAGACAATCTTCTTCCATGTATTATTTAGAAGTATTTTTCAAGTTACCAAAACCACAATACTTACATAAATAAAGTTTTCAGAGAGTAAAAAAACATACATATTCTACATGGCCCCCTTACATGCCTGTTCTCTAAGTCTTTACATTATCACACAATACCTCTCCAAATATATAATTAATTTTATATGGCTGTGTAAGGACAGAACACTACACTTGAACGCTAGTTTGCATGATTCATTTGTATTAATACAGCAAACTGCAATGTACTATGTATTCAACACTGTATCAGCCAACACTGAAGATTTACATTTGCCAGTAAATCTCCCAATTTCTACTTAACATTACCTTAATAGTTTATCTTCTATCATTTCATTTCACTACTGCTTTCCATATGTACACATTTCCTCACAGAATTGTGAAAAGTGATGCTTTAAAACTAACCCTCTAGACAAGTCTTATCTATGGCATCACTACTCACTCCTATGCAAAATATATCTGGCTTGGTGAGGGAGGCTTGCTATGTATTTGTCTTTAGAAAGGGAGATTTCACTTCAGATGCACTTCTACAAAAGCAAAATGATGACAATCACAGAAATGTAACTGCTAATACCACAGTTAAATACAAAAGAAATAATGCAAAATATTATTTTGCTGTCATTTTAGGAATATATTCATTCTTTAAACTATCCTCTGTCCTTCAAGAATTTAATTATCCAAAGTCTCTTACAAGTATTAAATGGCAAGTGATACATACATACCCATTACTACTATTTTTATTCGGTGTCTGATAACAAATAGAAGTCCTATGAACACATGGTGAAAATGTTCAGGACATCTCCATCCTGTGTTCCACTAACTCAGCTTAAACACTCTCTTTCAAATCTCTCCCTGGCATACTCAAATTAGAAGTGTGAATTTGAGTGTTTTCCCTAAGTTTCAGCAATTTTGTATCTTCCTGACATTATTCCGATTTTGCCTTCTAATTACACAATAGTCATAACATGCAAAGCCTCCTCTATGCAGGTAACCAACTATAAGTGCTACACCGTTCGGCCAGATTACATCCTATACCCATGGTCTTCACTTTTCTCATAGTCACATTTCAGTGACACTTTCCTTGGGACAGAAGCCTTTTGGCACCCTCACTATGAAGGATATGGTGGAGATTCTCTATCAAGTCCCCTTGTTGACTGATTGTCAAGGATTGTTAAACTGACTATTTTCATTCAGTGTTTCAACTAACAGACAAAAGGAAGCAAAAAGCATTCATTTACAAGTTTCCACTCCCACTTAAGGTAATATCCCTGAAGGAGTCAAAATGGACTCCCCATTGTTTCTAATATGCACGGTAATTTAGAAAATAAAGAACTCCTCTTACACTGAAAGCTCTTAAAACCTGCTAGAAAGAATTTGCTTCTGGCATTAAAGCAGAGGGGGAGTCCTCAAAATATACAACCAGTCCACACTTTTTCCTTTTGTCTCATTTTTCTGCCTAAACCACTTATTTTTAAGTCTCAACTACTATTTCTGATTAACAGTTCATGTCAACTTCTAAAAGGAGTAATAAAATATTTAAAGATAACTCTTAGAATGAAACATTAGCAGAGTTGAATTGGAAAATACTAGGTAGCATTTCTTACAGGGTGGCCTTTTTTTGAAGCAGCCTAACCAACAAACAAAAAGGCGATAGTTGTACGGAAAGATGGTACCTTTTATTACATCAGCGAATACAGGCTGAAAAAATGAGCTGCCTTTCAGACTTGCATGACCTCTTCCTGATGTTTCTAACACACTTATTAACACTCAGGAACCTTTCTAGACCAGGTTTCCTATCATTATGGAGAATATATAGTATATAAAACAGAAAATCTGTTTACATATGTCCTCCACAATCCCTTTTGACAGCATGTCAGATACATATCAAAAACTGTGTGGCCGTGACCATCCTGGGCCTTGAATGGTCATGGCCACACAAAAAACAGGGATGCTCAGAAAGTAGATTTTTATGATTAAATATCATAACTCTTCCTTCAGAAGTTCCAGTCACTAAGATAATCAAGATACAGAAAAGTTATTAAGTGCATAAATTAATGGAATACCTCCATTTATAAATTGGAAATGGAAATGCAAAACAGAAAGAAAACACAACATTTGCTAATCCAGCTCAAGTATGTTATTACTGACCAATATTCCAAAGTACATATTATATAGCTTAACAATGGACAATCCAATCCATGAAAACACCATAGCCATTTCTGATATATCCATTGTTTTTTCTACTTGGCAAGACTGCACTTACTGCTATTTTATTGAACTGTGATTTTGTGTAACATATTTCATTTCCCCTCCCAAAATTCTGTGCATACAAAGCATTAAATCCACAAATGGCTGCAACTATAGTTTTAATGAAGTAACCTTGGATAAATCTAACAAAGATTTCTTATTCAGAACAGAAAAAGAAAAAAAAAACAAAGGACTATGAAGGTTAAATGATGTTATTTTTATGCTGCTTTACATAAACAAGATTTTGCATTTAAGATGCGTGTCATTGCTGACCCTTACATTTTACTTCCTCAAAGATCACAGTTTATTATTTTATTCAGCATTTAGTTAGAATTAAATATTTAATATTGAGGCTGTTATGTGCTGCAAGCACAGCTAAAATGAAAGACCTCTGTGGCTGCAGTGACCAGATTTTAAATGCAGGTATATCAATAAAAAAATAAAAAAATTAAAAAAAAAAAAAAAAAAACACTCTGCGTGTGAGTGGAATGGTTTATAATAGCTTGCAAATGACTGAGCGCTTGCTGTAACCAGCTGTTCTTAAATTATGAATATTCAACTAATTCATGTTAAAGTCAAATCCTACCATTATTTTTACAGAGAAATCCCAGTAGTTTTTTGCTTGTTCTACATGTTAGCTCTGTTAAGGATACAAATAGCAGTAAGCTTCAGAACAAACAGGACCAAACTATTGGCATTTCATGCACTAGGTCCATTATCACAGCAGGAGTTGTCACTCTGGAAAATTCCTACATCAGCTCAAACAGTACAACAATGATCTCCCAGAAAAAAAAAAAAAAAAAATCTAACAATCTCCACAGCACACACAAAGTCCCCCAGCCAAACTAATGCTTTTTTGCTTCAACCAATCAGACTGTCAGCCCTGACCTACTAGAAAGCTTGCATCAAGCTTCAAACATTTAACATCAATCATAAAAACAAAGACAGGACATTGAATTATACAGTATTAACCTCCAGGGTTTGCATACATAGACCTTAGATTTATTTATGTCCCAGCGTGTTAAGAGCTTCAGTACACCCTTCTTTACACCAAACTGGCTGCCAATTTGATGAACCTCTACGCCCTCAGCAGGATTACAGCGTCTGATTAATGAGTGCATGCTTGCGGAAGTGCATGCTTTTGGAAAAGTGTAAGAACAGAAAATGGGGTAAAAAACATACAATTATGTTCCTACACATGAGCTCGGCCATTGCAGTAATTATCTTCAAGCTGGATTCTTCTTTACAAGAAAAGACAGAGGACTTAGGGGTGGGGGGGGAGGTTGTTGCTTATCACATTCACTTATCTGACACTATCACTGTTCTAAACCGAATTATTAAAACGTGATACACTGTTTCTTAAAGCCTCTTTCAACAGTAAAAATTAAAGATATTCATGAATCTAAATGAAGTGTTAAATACTGAATTTAGCAATTACTGAACTATCTACGTATGCAAAAAATAAGGAATAGCCTCCAGAAGACCGGGTTACAGTTGGACTCAGCGAAGGCCTTTTCCAAACAAAATGATTCAGACTCATTCTATGATTACGTATGAAAGTTCTAACTTCTCACGCAACAGTATCATGAATTGAGATTCAAGTTCAAGAACAGCTGAACAGAGTACTTTGTGCCTTTAAATGCCCATATTTAATTAAATATTCCCCAAAAAATCTTACACCCCCTATAATTTACAAGAGAAGACTGATAGATCCAATACTAAAATGCCTCAAAGTACTTGAAATAATTCCAGAGCAGAAGTTTTGTGTAATGACTCCACACACACACCAAAAAGAAACAAGACAGCACTGTCTGATGGTTACTGCATTTTTAAAACCTACTTTCTTTTAAAAGATTTTATACTGCAAATATTACCTGAGACTAGGCAATATACTCAGTATTGAACTGTTGTTTTCAATGGGACCATTCACAACAGTTAACACTCCCTTTGGTAGACCAGTGTTTCTGATGCTGCCTTTATATTTTTCCTAGTATTGTTTTTAAAGTCTTCTGTGAGTCTCCCCTCTAGGGCTAGAAACATCTCTGCAATCTCTTGCTGTAAACTACCAAGGCTTCACTCATTCAGCTCTTTACAATGCCTGACCTAAATCAAGTGAAAGGAGAGTCATATGTCCTTTACACCCAAAAAAAAAAAAAAAAAAAGGACATTCAGGAGGCCCTGATGGGTATGAGCAGAAAGGCAATGGGCAAGATTTCATGTTAATGGCAACAGGCATCATCCTTTCGAAAGGATGAAATGCACACTGACAAATCTATTATAGGTCAATATTTTCAAAGACTGCAGTTGAGATTTGTCTGTCATTTGGTGAGGTCTGAAATAAAGTGTATTGGATGTTCGTCTCCTCCCACCCATTGGAAAAACTTCCATTATCAAATACATTAATTGTTATATTTAGAAGGTGAAAAAAAATGTACCTTCCTCTCCTTGTTACCATATCGAAATTGCAAATAAGCACAAGAGCATAAGTCCTCCTCATTAACAGTGCTTATTTTGCTTAGTAATCTCATTAAATACTCCCACAGCAATAAAAATCAAACTCCTCCCCATCAAAAAAAAAAAGATATTATAAAATTAGCTTTTGTTTTCTTTACAGCAAAGTCTCGAAGAAACTTGTGTATCCATCTTTTAAATAGCACACTTTAAAAAAAAACACAAAACTTCTTTTTTGAGGAATGAATCAAGACCGATGGGTATCTCCAGTAATCTGCAGATGAGAGTCAATGATAAACTTAACTCATCTAATATATAGAATAACATGGTAAGAGACAAAATAATGGAAAAATACCTCATCTTGCTTGGACATTCTGCAGAAATAAAATAAAAACATGATCACAGTTTTTAATTGCTATCTGTACTCAACTTGATATATTCAAGCAGTCACTACTATTTGCAGAAAACTATATATTTCAGTTTTGAATTAAACATTCTTCCAATCTCGCTACAAAACAGACAGTGAACATGACTTCCTTCCTATTTCAAACACTTAACTCCTAGTGATTTTGGTAAAAGATTAAAATACCTGTGCAATTGTTGTCCTTTATGGTGTAACAATGAGGCCCATACCCATGACTCCCACAAAGTACTAAAAAGTTGCTGTAAAAAAAAAAAAAATTGTCCATCTACACTTTTCCTGATGCAAATCTTCCAGCACTTTGCCTATTGTGGCTCTCTGCATCGATGTGCTAATTTTCCAGGATTTTTTTTTGTTTGTTTTTAATATGGAAATAAATGGAGGTTGGAGAGGGTTAGAGGGGAGTTCCCTTCTCTGATCTTACTAATACCGTATCCTTGTTTCCATTACTTGTCCATGAAGAGTTGAACACAGAACCCCAAACTCCTACCACTCATCAAAAAGTGCTTCCATTCTACCACTGCACAATACAATAAATGGAATTCTTAAGTAATCAAAAATGTAATACTTTGACTATGTTTTGAAGTACTAACACCACTCCTAAACAGGCCTGGGAAGGAATAAACTTCCTGAGGTGGGGGAAGATCATCTGTACCTACATTTAGGATTCTGTATTACATTATCTTCACCACAGACATCTGATTTAAAATGTTTATTACATTCTGCCCATATTCAGAATGCTGTAGACTAGACTACCTATGACAAGCACTGCCATCCCCCAACTGCCATGTCACTCTTTTTTCAAACTGCAATTTAGGATCACAAAGTAATTTATAACATGATATAATTTACTTAATGCACTGTAGTAAAATGCAACAAACTCAAAAGCTGCTGCTTTTAGTGCATTATTTCTTAATCTGGTCTCTGTTATAAGAAAGTATATCACTTGGGGCACTTAAGCACCCCAAGAAGAAGAAAAATGGAGATTCAAGTTTATTAATTCTTATTTAGTACAAAAAATAAGATGCCTTTGAAAACAAGCTGGTTGTAAGGAGAATTTAAAGAAAAAAAAAAAAAAAAAAAAAAAAGGAAGTCTTGCTTCAGTCATTTGAATTGTAAGATACCTCAGGGTATCTGCATGTGCATGGTGGAGAAGAATTGCATGTGCAATAAATTGCATTTCTGCTTTTGCTAAGTCTGCCTTTTCATGGCTTAGATCTCCTAGCTGCAAACAGGCCATTACAATAATACTATAAAACTAAAAGCAGTTAAATCCTGATACCTCCTTTCCCCAGCTCAGTGAGATTAAGACAGATCAGGGACTTCCCTGCAACTGCATATTCCACGTCTTGGATGGAAACACAGAAGTAGCAACAAAGACATTAACAGTCCCAGTTCAAGCTGGGAGTGACTGTTCTGTTTCAATTCAATGACACCACTAATGGCTTCTTAGCAGCTCCATGAAATCAACCAGCTGTCAACTCGATGCTTCATGAGGAACAGTTATCTCCTCCCTTAAGAAAAAGCTACACATCAGGATGTTTTGCAAAACATCTGCTCCTTTACACTTCAGTTCTATAACAAACATGCAAACAAAGAAATGAGAAAAAGGGCAACAGAAACTAAGAAAGACTTCCATTATTGGCTTATTTCTGTTTTCATTAAATTCTCCAAACAGGACAAACATCTCAGTTTTTCAGCACTAAAAATACTGCAAGGTTTAAACAGGAGTATTATATAAATATTGTAAATATTGCAAATTGATCTTTCAAACATAAAAAGCCACTTATTACCTGTTAATAGTGGCTATTCCTACTAATTTTACAAAATATGCATTTAATAGTCTTCCCCATAAAGTCGTTCTAATTTACTGACGAGCCAGAATAACATAATTGTCTTTTTTTTTTTGGCGGGGGGAAGCAGCAGGACATTTAACTGTAAGGAACCACGTACGGCGCTATTTAGTTCAAAGATGCAAGACAAAAATATTAGTATTGCAATTCTGGTTTACTCTCAATAAACTTTGCTCACAACAGCTTATTTGTGTCTTTTGGAACTGACTTTGATGAAGTAATGAAAAGGGATCACTGCCTCACTCTCTAAAGAAATGTTTTTATTCTTCAAAGATTTTTATTTATGAAGAACTTCACTACCTAACTTTAATATGCCACCACTTGCAAAGAACTGGTAAAATTCATGATTAAAAAAATCCACTCAAAGTAAACTTGAAATTTAATGAACAAAGATATATTCCAACAATGCCTGAAAGTTTCATTTACGTGCACTTCACAAAAATTATTTCACAATTTAACAAATGCTATTCAATTTACTGATTTTGCAGCATTTTGACAAAACTCTGCACAGGTGTGAGATATCAAATATACTTAACTACCGTTTCCTTAAACTACTAATACTCTGTTGCTCACAATTTATAATCTACCAAATCTTCTAGGCCTTTGTTGCATGTATTATTTAGATCCATCTGTTCTATGTGCTTTTAACTACTTACACACTTTAAATCTACCTAAGAGTCACATAACTGGAAAACATTCAATTCAACCATGCGTTCTAATGCAGTTTTTAAAAAACACACTAACGTATTTTAAGAACTCAAGCATAGCCCTAAAGATTCTTTAGGTAGGTCATTCAATTCAAAGCTGGTTAGGGGGAAAACAATTAAAAAAAAAAAAGTCTTGATCTACTAAGAGCAACTCTTATTACTTTCAATGCTAATTGTTGACAATGTTTTTTCCCAATCCTGAAGACAAAGGAAATGCAAATTAATCACAGGCAGTTTCAGTTCTTGTTACTGTGACTGTAAACATGCAGCAAGTAAAGCAAGTATAAGGGAAAAAATGGAAAATCAGAACCTGACTTACAGTACTAATCAAGTATCCAATGATCCAGTTAAGTTTTACCATGTGATCAGGCTTTTTTAAGTGTATTTCAAAATTAATTAAAAGCACCTTTTATCCTCTCCTCACTGATGAAACTGACACATAGCTTATAGCAAAAGGCTTCAGGTTTTGTTTGTTTATTAAATAATTTAGTATGCTAGCTACATTCTCCAATCCTCTGTACAGCACCAGGATCATAATCCAAACTGCATGTAATATATACAGGTCTTTTTCAAGATAAACCTTGCTAACAACATAGTTGAATGTCTGTTGCTTCCAAATAGGTGCCAAACTGTAATTTAAAAAAGAAACATCTCTGTATTTCCACATTCCTCATCCTAAACAGAAATTGTTTAGTCCTTGGGGAAGATTCTGGACCTCAGCTTTCACACCAGCTTCACAGGGGACAACTACTTGCTGCAAACACAAGCAGTGCTTCCCCTTTGGGGAAACGATACTTAACATAAGAACTTTAAAAAGACTTCCCAAACAACTGAACAGTTAAGTAAGTTTTACATGCTAACTACTGAAAGGAAAGAAAATACAAAGGGGCAATAATGTAAAAGCACCACTATTTCTCTACCCACTACAAAAGCCGGCAGCAGGGAAGGGAGTGCACACGCAAGAAGGAAACATTAACCAGGAGCCTTTCACTTTAAAATGTTTACTGCACCCTGGATCGGGAATCTCGGAGGAGAGCACGCACTCCTGGAAAATTTCCCCCTTAAACTTTTCGTGACGTCACTGTCTCTCCCCATAACATTTCCTAAACTTTGAGCCTTATCCCAAAGACCTTCCAGGATTTCCACTCATCTCCCGTCTAAAGCAAACAGACTTGGGAATAGAAATTGCCCAAGATGGCGAAAGGCTTGTTGTTCGGAGGGCAGAAAAATGGAGGATATTGTAATATACACAAAAGGATAAATATTCACAGCTCGGCCGGGGCCGCAGCTGCCTCTCCCCTGAGAGGGCGGCAGCAGCACAAAGGGCGGGGGCGCCGCGGCGGCGGTGCCGAACGCAGCTCCCGCCGCCGCGCTCCGCTCCGCGCCGCCGACGGGCAGCGGAGGGGCCGCAGAGCGCGCGGGACGCGGCCAGGCCGCGCTGCCCGGTGACACCGCCCCCGCGCAATGCGGCCCCCGCCGAGCGCCGCTTCGCGCGCACGGAACGCGGGCGAGCGCTCCGCGCCGCAGCAGCCGGCGAGGGGCGGCGCGCGGGGCTGCGGGAGCCGAGAGCCAAGGGAGGCGGCGGCCGCAGCGCCCCGCCACACAAAAGGGCCGCCCAGGGGGCTGCGGGCGCGCGCCGCTCGGCCAGGCCAGAAGCGCCAGGCCCATGCGACCGGTGCCGCGCACCAACTTTACAACCGTCCAGG
>JAVCKT010035572.1:5573-17209 GCA_032273925.1 Rhynchotus rufescens | reverse complement strand
GGAGCTGGGCCTGTTCAGCCTGGAGAAGAGAAGGCTGAGGGGGGACCTGATCAGTGTGTATAAATACCTCAAGGGAAGCAGTGAGGAGGAGGGGGCTGGCCTCTTTTCAGTGGTGGACAGTGATAGGACTAGAGGGAACAGCCACAAGCTGAGGCACCAAAAGTTCCACAGGAACTTAACGAAAATTACCCTTAAATTATGCTTAAGAAGGTAAAGGTTGTCCTACAATTTTAGGGGGAGGGGGCAAATGACATAGGATCTGTACCTGCTTCCAGTTCCTCCTACGCAATGCCACAGCGGCCTCCTGCAGTCTGTCTGCCCTCGCACCTCCTCGGCCTTGCCCAGCTTCAGCCCAGCCCTGGTTCTCTATGTGCTGTGTTCAGCGCATGGTTATGTCAGCAGGCAATGGCCACTGCGGTCAGGTCACTGTCCAGAATTTGGGGTTCATGCGGTTGAGCGTCCCTGATACTGCTCCTGCGCCTCTTCCTTACCTACCTATGGCACATGCTGTGCCAGCCTGTACAGCTGCTGCCACCTCACCAGAGGTGTCATGCGATGGGAGGAGCCCTGGGTAACAGATGGAAAGATCCCAGTTCTGTTGCAGGTGCTTCCAGAGCAATTAGATTAGTTGTCACCTTCCGGCCTCATCATCTAGAAAAGAAATGTTGGGCCTAAAAGATGAGCATCAACTGGTAGGACCACATAGTGCTCCTGAAATGAACATGAATGAATGTAGAGCCTCTACATGTGTGAGGCTGCCAACTTTCAAGTGTCTGCAGGGAAGTGGAGCCTGAGACCAGGAGGGCACATGGTCGTCCATGGCCCGCTGCTGATGGAGGAAAAGGGGCTGCTGCTCTCTGGAGTCTCCCCACTTCTGCTTGTCATCAGAGAACTGGTTTGGAGTCAACCAAGTCATCTACCTGCAAGGAGTCCCTGTTGGGAATTTGCTGGATTTGCGTGCTTAGCCCCACAGAGGCCATGGCTTCCAGCAATTGCATGCAATGTCTCCAGAGCCTACACAGCCAGATCCAGGGATGATGCCCCCATAGTTGTTGTAATCACTGTGGGCAGCCCCTCTCCATGCACCAGCCCCTAGAGGTGGCACAGCTGAAGGAGCGCTTCTGTGCTCAGTGCCGAATGAATAAACATCTGTAAGGATGAGTGTTGTGATCTGGCTGAAAACCAGCATCCAAGGAAACCCTCAGGGCTCTTAGTGGAAGATTTCAATGTCTTATCTTGCACCTGCACCTTTCTGGATGCTGAACCTGCCTGCCTTGAGGAATGAGCAGCATAAACTTGCCCTCTCCCACAAGCCAGCATGTACAAATTCCATCAAGAATGAAATGACAGGGAAGAAAGCCAGGTTCATGTCTAGAAAGATAAGGAAGAGACAACAAGGAGAAATCTTTGAAGTAGCCTTGGGGAAAGGAGGATGGAAGCTCTGTGTTTGAGCCACTTGGAGTGGGGGAGGATGGTTCGTGGAGGTAGTTACTGATATAAGTTAATAAATAATAGTCTGTCGCTGATGATTCTGTTCCTTAATTCCAGCAGCATGACAGAGGAACAGAGTTTCTATGCAGCTGCAGCCTTCAGCAGCAGCTTCTGCCTGGGGCAGCAACTCCAGGGGCAGGACAGTCACACAGTGCATACACAGCCTGGTAGGTGGGAACGCCACATCTGACAGGTTTGCTGCTCTGTGTCTGTGAGACATGGGACTCTGTTCCATGAGGACACATGAGGTTGATAGTGCTAGAGAAAACTGTTAGAAAAGGTGAGAGAAGTCCTCCACTTCTACCAACACAGCTGTGTTTTCTGCACTCTGCACTTCTTCATTAGCAGTTTTTTCAGCTATTTCATTCCTAGGAAGAAAGCCACTACTGTTTCACAGCACTGTCCTTGCTGACAGTAGAACTCTGCTGTGAGTTGCAGTAACTCATTGAGAAGTTTTTTTGCATATACATTGAGGTAAATAAAAATATATGACTTGCTGCCACTGGATTTTGTAAAGCATTCTAGAACTCAGTCACTTAGTACTACAATTTTTGTATTTGCAAGCAGCCTTAATTTTGATTTTACTGAACATATTATTTTTACCTCCTTCACTACACTTGTGTTCCTCTACGGAAGCTGGAAGCCATCTGGTATTGGTGATAGGATATTACTTTTCAAAAGGAACATAGTATAAAATACTCTGTGCTTGTCAGCCTAAACTGGTGTGTTTATAGAGCGGAGAGAAAGAGCAGCCACAGCTCAGTCCTGTTGCTGCCACGTCAACACGCTGACCAGCTACTGAGTTCTCTGCTGTTGGCACAGCACCTTGCTGATCCTGTTAGGCCTGCGCTAGCCTGTTTGGTTCAGCTTTCTCGACATGTTCTGTGCCCCATAGTCTGTCCTGCATCAATTATGAGAAAGTAATGTCACAGACTTACCCAGGCAAGCATACTTCCCTTTGATCCGAAAGCAAATCTACGTACCTGTGGCTATATCGGGCACTAGATTTGCAATGAGCAATAAGTTGGCATGAGAACTTCCTTGTTGCAGAAGTACTGCTCAGCTTCTGTAAGATTGTAAAAATGAGAAAAAGAGAAAGGAAGTCATGTTGTCTAATTTACATGTATGTATCCTGCTAACTTAACAAGCAAGATAGGGCTAATCATCCTTTGCAGAAGAACTGCAACTAGCTTTTGTTCTCAGAGAAGAAATATTAAAGAATTTGGTTTTGTTTTGTTTTTTTTTTATACATGCTTCCTGCCATATGATTGTGTAATGTTGATTTATGTGTTGTTACAGTAAAGTTGTGGGAAATTGCAAGTACTACAAAACACGCAGAGTCAGACCAATAGTAAATATGGGAAGTGTTAATTAAGAAAATGTGTTTCGTGTTCAGACATGTAGCCTCTACTCAACTCAAACAACGGAGCGAAGCTGGAGGAGGATGTTCATGGCAGAGACAAGAGCAAGGTGCCCTCTGGCCCTAGGAGGAGAGAAATATCCAGGAACAGGCTTGCTCCACATAGGGCAAAGTACACAGAAAAAAAACCAGCCTTTGTCCAAGATCTTAAATGTGACAAATTCAACACAGTTCCATTTTTTAAAGTAATTATGTAGGCTTGAAAATAATATTGCAAGCCTGTTTTTTAGTCTATAGTCTATTAACAGTGCCGTAACAGAAGATAAACAACTCTTAAGAAGGCAGAGTCACTGCCTAAAGAATGTGAGACGCAGCCTCTGTGCTCTTCTAGTAGAGACTAACATGCCTGCAAAACAATTTTCTTGCCAAAATGTTGCTTGATATATTATAATGTGCGTAACCACAGACTTGCAGGCAGCTGAAACTGTGCAATCTTTTGAGCAGACTTGAGTGTGTTTTCAGGGATAAAAAACTCTTCTTTGTAGACAAAAAAGCCTCTGAGATACTTTATTTGAAATACTTGTCTCATACGTGCTTCCAAGAGTGTTTTTAAAAAGCAAGGCACTTTCATGTAAATATGAAGTATAAATCTGTCTCCATGAAAGCATATTTTCAGAAGATGTTACTTTAAAAGGCAGAACTAGGAGGAGCATGGATCTGGTAGAAAGTTTGGGGTTGTTTTTATTCTTCTCGTGTCACTAGGGGTTACAGGATGGATCCTGGAACATGATGCAACTCTCCTGCTTTCCTCTTGGATGCTTGGGACTCAAAGGGGGAGATGACTGCACTTTAACTGAATTATTTCTTTTTCCTGTACGGATTAGTGATTTTCATCTGAATCTTGTTATCTAGCACCTCAACTCAGTCCAGTCGTAGAAGAGTCCTGGTCTGCTAGATCAGCTCCTTCCAGATGCCCTTTGGCACGTGAGTGCAGATTTTTGTCTGCCTATTGGCCTTAAACTTTATGGAAAACAAAAATTCCAGGTTAGTGCTCTTGCATTCATTAACTTTCTGATCTGCCCCAAGACTTTATTTTCTGGAAGTTTGCTTGTTTGGCTAGATATTCTGCTCTATACCGTACCGGCCTGTGTTTTCCAAAAATCCTTCATAGAGAGAACCCTATGTTATTGCAGAAGACAAAGCTGAGTACTTTGGGTAAGATTTTTTTTCTTTTTTTTATGTTATATTTTAGAAAAGTTTATTTAATAGAACTTTAAATCAGATCAGCCTGTTTTGTATATCATATGTCAGAAATTATTAGACAAGTCATATATATAGAATTATGTGATTAAGAACAATAACTGAATTGATAATTATTTGATAAAGAACAGATTACAATGAAAAGAAAACATATGGAAAAAGTGGATAATATTAAGATGCTTAAGATGAAATAGTATTTTAATTTTTCATTTAGCTGTTTTCTTTGCTAGTTTCCACAGGAAATAACTCACAGTGGCTCCACTCTCAGACATTTTGGCCCAGCCATGCTGTGAGAATAGATGTGTTCTGTGTGCACAGGATTAATGAAAAGTCTCCCTGTGGCTTTTTAAATTATCAAGAAGGAATCGGACCACATTCATTCCAAGTTAATGTCTAGGAAAATGTTGTTGATTTCAGTGATATAACACCAAGGACTGTGGATTTTTTTTTAAGCCCTCCTTTTGTCCGCCTCATTTGTGTCACAACTTTCTGGGGCAGAGCAGCTGGTATTTCAGCTGCCAGCATCTGCAGGCTAATGACCTCAGGGAAGGTTGTTTGGAGAAACCACGTTCCAGAAGAGTCTTGGATATTTGTTCTTGAAAGCTCGCCTTGATTTTAGCATTACTGCTGGTGTAATAAAAATAGCAAGGCTAAGCAGAGAGTGAGAGAAGAGGCTATTAATGTTAGTGTAACGTTCCCCTCCTGGTGGAGCAGACCTGTAGTTATTTAGAGGGAGTCACTATGCCGTTAGAGGGGCCTTTCTAAAGTGGCCCTCTAAAGCACCAGATGTACCCGCTACCCACCGGTAAGCATCTACTTTCTCCTTTTAATGCTTTTCTTAGGCTTAGGAATAGAGTAGCTCCTCTTAAAATATCTTCCATGACTTTGGGTGGGAATGGAGCACTCGGGGGTGGAGCGAGGCCTTCAGAGGAGAGAACCAGCCCCTGAGGACAGCGATGTTATAGGAATATGTGCAGCGTTGGTTCACTGAATGTATAAAACCTAAAAAAAAACCACCACTCGTGAAAGCTAATTATTTTCTCCTAAGTGGGATATATACTTTTTTTAGTGGAGATCAAACTTTTTGTTTGTTCTTTCTCTGGCAGATGTGGCAAGTTTTCTGGCAAGAGATTTTGCTGTTCCTTCATAATGCATAATTTTGTTTTGTTTGCTCGATCTCTTCTCGCACTGGAAAGGGTTCAGTGGTGTAAGCTGCCAAAAATACTCCCGTGAGGATCTGTTGAAACTCATGTTCGGCAACACTGTTTTGAAGTTTGATATCCATGTGGTTTTGGTTATGTTGAAATCATATATTTTTCATTTTTATTATTTTATTTTGGGACATTGTCTACTCCACACACATACAAAAAAAAATTAAGCAGTGCCTATGTGGAAAAGATACTGAAATTGCTCACAGCTTTTAAAATATCTTTCTACATATATATATGTTTCTACTGTAAACATAATTGAAATAGTTAGAATTTGTGTTTTCTTTGTCATCACACATTTTCTAACTGAAACTACAAGACTATATTTTTAAATCAGTTTTACTACCTGGTTTGTTTTTGATGGTGTAGTTGAATTTAATAATTGAGAAATTAAATTACATGATTAAGAAATTATATGGTCACAGTCACCTCACTAAAATCCTGTAAGTTACTTGAAAAACATTACCATTAAATGAGAGACTAAATTTGATGTCCAGTATATTCTGACATCTTCTGCACAGTGCAGGTTTCTAAGTGCCCTTAATTTCCCAGGGAATCCCTTGAAATTAAATATATTTGATTCTCGAGAAAGAACATCTGATTTATATATATATTTATTTTTAATGAAAAGCTGGGAATTTCAACACAGCCTAATGGAAAGAGGCAGTCTGCATGCGAGCAGCTCTTAAGCCATGACACTTCCATAATTCATGACCTGGCCTTACTTAATCATTTGACAAAGGTTAATTAACTCCTCAAGAAGGAGGCAATCACTCAGCAGGCTGTAGATCCCTGAAGGATTAGAAGTGGTGGAGAAAATCTGCCTTGCCAAACTAGTCCTGCACTAACACATTGAAGAACTAGCTTTGGTTTCAATCTCGGTTTTCAACTCATAGCAAACTGGCGCTCCTCCCTTTACTTTTGCATATGACCTGTGGTCATGACTTGACTAGAAAAAATTGTATTTTGAGAAGAATCTGTGTATGAAGTTAGTTTTCTTACACTTCTCAAGCATCTGCCCACAAGCTCCTTTCTGTTGCTCTTTGTATATATGGCTGTGAATTAAATAACACACTGCAAATAATTTGGGGACATTATGCCTATCAGTGCACTACTTTTCCTCTGAAAGGAAAATGTTCTTCCTTTTGTTAGGGAGTACCTAAGAAAGAGTAGGACCTGTATGATAACAAGATACTGAAGTTCTGAGGAGGAATTCAAGTGCCAAGAGAAGGCACAAGCAGGAGTTCACAGCTGTTCGTTTACTCTTCTGAAGCTTTTGAGGTGCATCAGGGTTTCAAGCCTGTCCAGACCTTTGAGCCTCTGACTTCCTCTCTGTTAGAGGATTCACTGCAAAGATGTGTTATCTGCTGTAATTCAGGATTTTCCAAGTAGAGGTGACCTGATTCTGATTCAGGAATACCTCTTTTATTTAAGGAAGAGATAGTCCTAAATAAAGAAATGAGTAGCAGCTTTAGGATTGCGAGCTCACTGAATGAAATCAGTTCACCTTCCACTGTCAGTGGAAACATTTCTGTGGACTTCGGGAGTGATAGAAACTGCCTAAAGGTTCTTGTACTCAAAGAGCTGCTTTTTGGCACATTTTCAGCTGATATGAATTGGATGAGTTATCTCCAGCCAGGGGAATCAGTGAACATTTCTTACTTAGGAAACTGAATCACTTACCCTTTGACTCTCAGATGACAGGTTATGCCTATTCATGCATTTAGTTCAGTGTCTGGTTAAAAGTTTTGGTAACCTGGCATCTCTCAAAGTGCAGGAGTTGTTTAAACTATTTGTTGCTCTATTTTTTTTTCTTTTCAGAATTATTGTGCACAACTCTGGCTACACACTTTTTAGAGATCTGAAGAAACACTTCACTAGTATAAGAGAAAAGAAGTAAAATATGAAGAACAGAGTTTTATTGAAAAAAAATAGTTTTAACCTGTACCTACAAACTCTCATAAAAGCTGCAGATTGTAAATGTTGTGCAGGACTCAATTGGTATTGGCAATGTAACTACTTGAATCCCTTCTGTCCATAGAGTCAGCCACAATAAACATGAAAGATGAAATAGAAATTGTAAGGAAGGTAAATGGCTGGAATTTTGGATGCCTGATGCTCCTTCCACAGCCCAAGGTAGATTCTGGTTCTGAGAAGAACAAAGTAAAAAGTAAGAGGATTCACTTCTGTGTGAAGAGGATGTCACCTAAAAGCTGGGCCATTAAGCAGTCACGCTTAAACATCTGTAGAAAAACTAATATTTAACTTTACTTCATTGCTTCCATAATTGCAGTTAGAGGATGCTTTGGGGATGAGTAAAGCATTTAATTTTTAAAAAGTTTGGCACCTTTTAATCTTTAAGCTTTATCTGGCCTCATTAGTTACTTGATCAACCAGAAAACTGAGTCCGACCAAAAACTGGAAAAGAAAGCATATGAAATTAATCAAAGCTGCTAAAACAGATATACTTTACAAAGGAAAATGAACCTTCCAGGATGTTTGGGGTTTATTTTTGGTTTTAAAGTGGCCATTATCCACGTAACAATATAAATTTATGATCAGATGCTTTTGACGAGGATCTGCTGGAACAAATTATCTTTTACTCAAAAACCTTTGCCATAACTTGTGGGATTTTGCTGAGGGCTTCTTCTGTAGTGTTGGAATTGGAGGGTGGAGAAGGAGAAATGTATTTCTTCACAATCAGACACAAGAAAGGTCATTGTTCCAAGAAAGCATTATGAGTCCATGTGACCTTATGGTAGGAATGAGTGTATTCAGGGAGCACAGCTCAGGCTGTTACATCTTGCCCGCCTTTCACCACGTCAGCACCAGGCAGCTGTGACACATAGACGACTAATGTATGTGATGGCATTTATGTAGTTTTCCAGCCACCAGCATACTTGGATCTTGCCCTGTGTGCACTGGAGTTGGAAGCCTTTACAGATGAAAAAAAAGTGTTCCAGGAACAGGCTGTCCAAAACTCCATCCTATGCATGTTAGTGGCTTTTGCCCAGAAGTCAGGCAAGGTTAATAACTACACAAGGTGTATTATTCACTACATCCGTAATCTTGTCTTTGGGAGTATCTGAAGTTCTCAGATTGTGAATTTTTATTCATCTTCACGCTAAACTTCTGCATCTAGAGCTTGTGAATATTTTTCTCTATTCCTCCATCGAGTGTTTTTCTCTTGGGTTCCTCAGGAGATAATTTTAGATAGATATGATTTGATTGAACACCAGAACAAAGTTCTTTCTGGGATGGGAGCAAGATTTAGCTAGGTAAGATGTGTGAGGTTCTCCTGCTGAAACAGGGTGTCTCCAGGAATACAGTGTCTTTCTTTCCTAACATAATTTACAATGACTTCACATATTTATTCATAAAAACACTACAGTGAAAGGTAAGTGAATTCACTAGTAAGTGTTTCCCAGACTACAAGGCAAAAGCAGGAAAGTAATTGCTCTCTATACTATCCATGTCTTGTAAGTTAAATATCTTATTTGTGTTCTGATACTACATGCATTACAAAGGATGTTCTTTCCTCCTGCTTTCAGGTAATGCTAATTGAGGATGACAGCCCCCTGGCGAATTTGCTGCAATAAAAAATCCAGACACCGGAATGGAGAAATTGAAATGGACGATATGGCAGACTCGAAAGAAAAAATGCAGATGAAAAAAGAAATCACTTTACTAAATGGAATTTCTTTAATTGTAGGGAACATGATTGGCTCTGGAATATTTGTGTCCCCTAGAGGCGTTTTAATGTATAGCACTTCCTATGGACTCTCTCTAGTCATCTGGGCTCTTGGTGGCATCTTTTCACTCTTTGGAGCATTATGTTATGCTGAATTGGGAACTTCCATTGTTAAATCTGGAGCCAGTTATGCCTATATCCTGGAAGCATTTGGAGCCTTTGTGGCCTTCATCAGACTGTGGTCTTCCTTGCTGATTATCGAACCAACAACTCAGGCAGTGATAGCGATCACATTTGCTAACTATATTGTCCAGCCAATTTTTCCACACTGTGAACCACCATATGATGCAGTCAGATTGATTGCAGCTGCTTGTATTTGTGAGTAAATTTATGATTGCTAGAAATTAATGATTCTATTTGGAGGGGCCCAGGGAGATTTTTCTGAGATCTTATTCGTTAACCTTCTGCAATAATAATCAGTGCCTCTGTAGAAATGTGTTCAGATGCTTTCCTTCAGATGAATTTTATTTAGTACTGAGATATTAGAAGAGAGAAGAGAATTCCAACAATTTGGCTGAGGAAAACCATATTTACTGATTAAAAATATATAGGCTCTTTGGATCACAGGCCTAATACACAGTGTTTTAATGAAATTCTAGCCTTGAACAGTCTCATGAAATCTAGCTCTGAATAGAAGTGGTCTTCAAAGGCTTCTTTAACCTTCTTTTTCTTAGCTCTTTTGCTGTGTTGTTCTTGTGGACCAGCAGCTCTGTCCTTTAGCACCTCTGTTTTCTATGTGCTGAAGCATTACAGTGTGGCTGGCAGCTGCTTTCTAGTTTCACGCCACAGATTCTGTGCACCACCCCAACCAGCCTTAAAACTACCACTTTTGAGTCCAGATTACTGATAAAATTACAGTTTTTTATATTAACTGTGATACACAATTTAGGAGTGTCATCAAACTCATTACTAGTGTCAACCATTTGTCATACTAGTGTCAACCATAGTGACAGCCTCACAAGCAGTAGATCTAATTGTCACTTCACCACTGTAGTAGAGAGAACTTTTTAGAAACAATACGGGGCAAGTATTTAGTAAAATTTACTAGCGCTTCCATGCCAAGATACCATTGCCTTGAATTTAATGACACTGCAGCACAATCATGACACGTGCAGGAAACTTATCTTCCACAGTGTTTTAAATAGCACTTTTACATCATCTGACTCCTGAAATGCTCAAATGTTGACTGAAGTCTAACAATTTATTTTGTTGTTTTTAAGAAACAGTCATTTATTTAACTGTTGCTGTTTTATACTACAATACCTCTAAGGATGAGCTATATTATTAATTCTTCTAAGGAGATTTTTTAAATTACAGAATGTGAAAATTTATTCAATGTGTATGCCACATATACAATACCAAGATTCACAGCAATCCTTTCTTTAGAAAGAGCTCCAAATTATATCCTCACCTGGCACTAAACAGGAACAATTCAATATATTATTTGAAAATTTATATAAAAAACCTGTCCCCAGATTGCACTAGATTGGCATATTAATAGGAAATAGTGAGTGCAAATCAGGTCCAAATTCTGAAAATAGTTAAGTGCATCATTAACTTGACAGCAGACTACACTATCAGCTAAAATGTGCAGAGTTGACTAGTGGTAATGAAGGCAAGATGTTCTCTGATAATCTGCAGTTGGGTTCTAATATCCTTATTATAAAGAAAGGCCTTGGTTTTCATTTTAAGCACTTATACAATCCTTTTTATTTCCATTAAAACTGAAGTCTAGATTATAGAGCAAAGAAGTAATATTCAAGAAGTCTGACAGAGAAAAAATAGCCCATTCTGATACGTGCTGCAGAGCACACTAATTGCCCATACCACATCTGGCCGATGACTGCTCCAGCCATCAGGAGCTGTACTTGGTACAAATGTCCCCGTTCTGAATTATAGAGCTGTAAAGGAGGTCATTTCCCATGGCATTACGTGTGTGTATGTATGTGTGCATTATCAGCTTGTCAGGGTTTAAATTCTGTGCAAAAACGAATGTAAATAGGGAGGAGTTGGAGAAGGAGTTGATTGAATCCAACCTCTGCCACCAAACTGCTTAGTTTTGTTTCCTCATAGATTCTGCTGGAATCAAGGCTTGAGAGAACTTGTGAGTACTTTTATAATCTTCGAAGTTGGGGATCAGAGCATGAATGACACCATTCCTGTCCCTGGGCACCGAGTAACAGCGTGCTGACCTGGCTGCATCAGCTTCCTGAAAACAGCATCCAAGCATTTTAATGTAGAAACTATCCTTACTCTCTACAGAGAGTAAAGTTTGAATTTGCAGCATATTTTTTGGAAAAACTTCAGTGTAGGGATATAAAAAAAATTTCACCTTCTGCATGTGAGCAACTCTGCTGGCTTTGTTAAGATTTAAAGATTATTTAAAAGGAGTTGGAGTTAGTTCTAAAATTCAAAATATGGTGTATTTTCTTCCCAATTATTGATGGAAAATAGCACCCTCAAATAAGCTTCTTTTTTTTTTTTTAGAAAAAAAAAAGTGATGTAGATGTTAAATCAGGAATTTCATTAATCTCAAAAAAAAACCTAAATTGTATTGAATTGTTCA
>JAVCKT010035561.1:0-12608 GCA_032273925.1 Rhynchotus rufescens | reverse complement strand
TGGGAGAGTATCTGTAGGTGTCACCTGCAGATGAGGTAGGGAAGAGAAACCACCTTTTGAGAAGCCAAAAATAAGAAATATGAGAAGAAATTCCAAGGGGCAGAAGCAAATGTATAGAAGAACTGTGTGGGAAAGTTCTCTTAGTTTTGCAGCCTGGAAATGTGTTCAACGTGTGCTGCTGTTGAGGCCTTGAACTGAGCAAGACATAGAAATTGCAAGTGTCCAGAGCTGCTGTACTTACTATGAAAACAGTTTGGGAAACACGATCAAATTCAGTTTTTCAGGTGTTCAGAGTCACTGTTGCTACCAGGGACTAGGGTGGGATCTTCATGGCTTGTCAGGCTCTTGAATGCACATTGGAAACGTCCCTTGGATGCAGGCAGCTGTGCCAATACTGTGTTTGATCCGGCCTTGTAGTTCCTGTGATTCTTCATGTTGTCTTGATGCCTCTTTACCACTTTGCTTTGGTTTTCTGCACCACAAGCTCTTTCTTTTTCCGAGGACTGCTGTTCTTATCTGCTCATTTAATAAATGTCCAGTTGTTCCACTGGTTTTGGGACATTTTCAGCTTTCAAAGCTGACCAGTCACTAATTCTGTTGCAAGTGCCAGAATGTGTCCCAAGTGCTCAGTCGTTTGGCTCTGCAGTTTTTCTTAGCTAAGAAGATTTGATTGAATGACTCATCCAAATGTCACAGCATTTCTAATAAAATGCCAAGCTCTTGTAAATACATTGTATTCCAAGAAGGTTATTTTGGGGCTGGGAGTGGGTGGAAACCAGTGTCCAGAGAGAGAAAAGCAAAAACTACTGAAAAATTCTTCCTTTGCTCCGGCCACCGCTTCCGTCCTCCCTGTTGTCAGGACGGCTGCATCGTGAGGAAGTTGCCCTGGATGCAGGGACCTGGTGCCGTGTGCTGCTTTCCTTGGCTCTGCTAGTGTGCTTGGCTCTGCACTCGTCGTTTAAAAACCATCATTAAAAACACTGGGGGAAGAGGCCAGGCCCTGCCTGGGGGAGCAGGGGGCAGGCAGCATCTCTGCCCCGCTGGCAGTTCAGGCTGCGTTGCTGTTGTGTAGGGGTAACAAAACCCAAGGGTTTTTGTAGGAGCTACCACAGAGGTTACTTTGAAACACCCTTGTGGTGTTCAGTAGGTGTTTGCTCAGGTAAAAGTTCAGCTTTTGCAATGTGAAGGTAACCAGAACTCTTTCTGCAGGTTTTTGTTTGAAAACTGTAAATCCGTAGCTCTGCATGTGCGATCAAGGAAGGTGGGAATAAACAAGGCCAGTAAGATGCTCCAGGCTACTCGTTTGTTATCCATAAAAGCTTGACCTGTGAAGTGGGCAAATATGCTCTTTTATTGTGGTCTTGGAGAGGCTTGGGGTTGCTGAGAGGTGCCTTGCCCTTGCCTTGTGAGGGAAAGCGGGGAGAAGGAGCTCTGTGTGAGTGAAAAGGCTGGAGAAGCAGCACTAACAGAATAGGTTTCAGTCAGTAAAACAGAATTTATCTAATTAATACGAAGAAAAGGCTGTGTTGGGCTTTTATGAATTGCAGGATAGCAATGAGCTATCAACAAAACTTAAAGTTTTGTTTTTCAGAATACAGAGGCACTGAGCTTTCTGCCCCTGCAGCCCTTGCAGTGTGGATGCTCAGCAGCACTTCTGGAAGTTACAGCTGCGAAACCTGCTCTGTTACCTCTCCAGAGAGCTTAAGGATTAGGACAGAGCCCTGCACAGCCGAAGGAGAAAACTTCCTTCCCGGGAATGCTTTGTATTTCAGCAAGTGTAAAACATCAGTACAGGAAGGGAGCGCAACAGCAGTGGGGCAGAGGTTTGCTGCTTTCTGACAGGGTGCAGACCTAACAGCTTTTGGGTAAGGCGTTGCAAAAGATTGCACAAAACTGCAAATTTGGGGGTTTTATCTAGCAAAGTGCATTAGCAGGAGAGCACCAAAACTGCCACAGTGCCTGTGTCCTCCCAGTCAGCCAGCACAGAGCTCTGAACAGCCCTCGATGACTGGGCTGAAAAGCAGCAGCACCCGGTACTGGGTGACACGGCGTTTGTGGCTAAATGCACGTGGGATTTCCTGCCTTTAGCTACAGTTTTGTGCTCTTAACATCTTCATTACTCTGCGTTTGTGCTCTCCATTGAGAGAGACTCACTTGGGATTTGAGGAAACAAAGAGCGATAAACTTGATTACAACAAATTTATAAAGGACTTTGCAGAAGAACAACGAAAAATCTTCACATAAAGGCAAATTACAATATGGAAAATTTCTGGAATAAGTTTGCATTCTAAAAATATGTTGCATCTGTGCTTTATCTGACTTAACCTAGAATGCAACCTGGGCAAGATAGGTAACAGCCTCTTCATACTGCTTTGCTGAATGGAAGTATCTAATATTGTGGAATTTTTATGTTTACTTGCACAGTACAAATATAGTCCATTTTAAGGGATGTGTGTTTTGTTGGAGGGGATCTTAACTTCTCAGTCAAAGCTCTGGAAAAACCTTAACCTTCATTCTGCTTATGGGGGAAAATAACCAGCCTTGTCACCTCAAGGGAGGAGAAGCTATAGACTCTTTCCTTGAGGACGCCTTTACATATTACTGTCAACCTGGCTGTGTTTTATGGTTCTCTTTTCCCCATCTTTTCACTCTAGATATTTGCTGAGCAATGCTGCCTCAGTCCTGGCACAGAGAGCTGCCTTTCTGCCCCCAACCTTGCACTGAAAGTTGCACATTCATTTTCTCACTGTATGAGAAGTCGCCTTTGAGTATTTGCCCTCCCGTTCACGGCATCGTACAGATCCCAGTCTGTTACTCTGTGCTCTAGTCATTATAAACAGAGTCCTTAAATCTGCTGATTTGTGCTGCATTTCCAGGATTTTGTGCAGCACGGAGCGCTGTGGGAAATAACGTGGCTCCCTTGAGCCCTGTAGAGCGACCTGCAGGAGAACCTGGAGCTAGTTGTGTGATTGCAGCCTGCTTCCTTAGCTGCCCGCTGTACGAGCTGCCCAGGCACCAACTTGTCCTTCACCCGTGGGGTGCTTTTCCTGCCTTGTAGGAGGGGGTCCCCATAGCGCTGCCCCATGCCGGGGACTCCGAGGGTTGCAGGGCTGGGAAGTGATCGAGGGGGGGATGTTTTGATGCACCAAGTCACCTATAAAAGCCTGTCTGGAAACCAACTCCAACAGAACCACTGCTTTCTCTGTATTAATTTGTTAAATAAGGTATGCTGGGTGTATATTTAATTTACCGATCCTCCTCCGTCTGCAGAATCATCAAGGTTACACTAAATCAGCAGCAATTTGCTCCTCTTCAATTAAATTAAAGAAAAATCATTGCATTTAATTAAAATGAAAGCTTCTTAATTTGGATTATGTTGGCAGTTTTCTGCAGAGTGGGAACACCTGGGACTTGCTGAGAATGAACCAGCTCCTCAGCCTGGCTCAGAGGAGGGATCTTACTAAAGTAAAGCTGTAGTTCTAGGGGGTTAGGATTGTGGGCTGGGACTTGTTTGCAGTTTGAGAGCTTATGATAAGAGTAAATCTTTCCACTTACCTTTATGAATAAGAATATATGGAGAAACAGGGGATAGGAATATTGGTCACTTTGATGCCCAGTCAATTATATGTCCCTTTGATGGTAACTCTGATTCCACATGTATTTCCCTAACCTGCAGTCCTGAGATGGTTTCAGTGCCTGGTGAAAGCTGCAGCTCCACGCGTGCCCTGCAAGCAAGCAGAAATGCCCCAGGGTCATGTCTACACTGTGCTTCCCAATAGGCTTTTTGGTTTTTAATGGATCAAGGCAGGACATGGGTCTGTAAAGGTTTCCGTCGAGATAATTCCCTTATAGCACTTGTACTTAGACTGTCTACTGACCAAAGTACCTGAGCGTCTTTGCCTCTCAGCAGAGGCTGGATGTGGGCAGAAGTCAGGAGAGCAAACAGATTCTCATTGAGAAGGTTTTACTGTCAGCTATTCTCTCTCCTTATGTCCAGCTCACTAAAAACTGACTCTAGGAAGGCTGGTCAGCTTTGCTAACAGCGTGTGTGTGTTGTGCTTTCCCGTGCAGCTTGCACCCCGAGAGAAGGCAGCTATGAACTACAACCAGAAGCTGAAGGAGAAGTTCCAGCACCACCCGCAGATCAGGCGCATCGCTCGGCACCGCCACCTGCCCAAGAGCATCTTCACCCAAGTCAAGGAGCAGCGGATCATGAGGGAGGCTCGCAGGCGCAAGTACGTCTGCCTTGCAGCCCTTTCTGGCTCCCTTCTCTTTCTGTGGCAGTGAAGGGCATCCCTTTGCTGCCTGCCTCGTGTGTTCTGCCCTGTGTTGGGAGGAAGCAGCACTAAGGCTTTGCTGACACTGACGGGGCTTTTCTTGCTCTTGTTTGCAGGGAGCAGAACCGCCGCAAGCACAGCAAGCCGGGCGCCGTGCCCGTCGTGTCGGAGAAGAAGAAACACATCGTGGCCGTGGTGAAATAGTGCCCCAGCCTCGGCACGGGGGGCTGTGGCTCCAGCTCTTCCCCCTGGGACCTTCCCTTCAAAAGAAGAACGAACGTGATTCCCTGGGCAGCAGCAACTGACTCAGTTCCATGTACTAGAACCATAAAATCAGTTGTCTTCACACAGACTCTTTACAGAAATCTAAGGAAGTAAAAAAGTGACCGCAAAGCAGTGGGCTAGACTGTGGTTATTCCAGCTGGCCAATGTTTATTGCAGAGTGCTAGACAGTTTTCCTTCTGTCTAAAAGGACTTCAGCAGGGTGGTCAGGCATCTGTAAGCTCTAATTAAAGTTGTGGTCCGTCACCTTAGCTGGTGTTACAAAACTCGGCAAAACTTCAAAGTTTGTTAAAGTTGCTGGTTAAAGACTAATGATGATGGTGATCTTGAAGAAATATCATTTCTCTTTAGCTTATTTAAAACTGACTTGAACTTTGCCACTTTTCATCCAGATTTTAGAAAACCCCCAAACTTCAAGTGAGTGTTAACATAAATTTTCTGTTTAAAGTTTGTATTAAAAAATCTTCACATAATTTAAAGGTACCTGCAGCCCAAAGGTCTTTCGTCATCTTTGTAGAAAATGCTCTGCTGGGTTAAACTTAGCTTTTTACTGAAGATACCAAATTCCTCAGAACAGAAAACTGCCAGGATTTAGGTAGGTATCTTAGGCCAAAGCCTTTCTCTTGGAAAGATATAAGATACTTAATAACAATAAATACTATGATAGATTCTTGGTTGGCATCTTCTTTTTAATGTTATATAACATTTTCTTTGCAAATTTTCAGCCTTTGCACAACTATGCAGTCTGTAACTATGTTTTTCTTTCGAGTTTATTCCCCCCACAAAAAAAAAATACGGACCCAATTAGAATAAAATTTATAATTTAACTAATTTGTTTTCTCTGTGTGTTTGTTTTGTTTTGGAAAGTTTTTTGGAGGTATCACTCAGAGCACTTGCTACACATGTAGTGTCCTGTTTACTATATTTGCTGCACACATATGGATGCATAAGCACGGGTGATGCTTGGCTCCTGCCTTTGTCTCCGCTGGTGCAGCCAGGCAAGATTCCTGCATCCTCATGGCAGAGTCACGGCTGTTGGTGGCGGGAGGCCATGGGGCATCCGTGCCCTTCGGATCACTTGCCCAGTGAACCCAGTGCCAGTCTGCAGGGTGAGGAGCAGCAGCAGAGCAGAGCCGGCCATGGGGCAGCCTGTTCTGTCCCATCCTGTCCTGTCCCAAAGGGCTTTGGGGAAGGTGCTGCCGCCCCACATGTGGCCCAGGGCCCAGCCTGGCTTTGTCGCCCGCCTGGGACTCGTGCTCTGTGCTTCTGCAAAGCATGTCGGCCTCTGCGGCTGCGCTGTGTTGGTGTCGCTGGCGCTTGGGCTCTTCCCAGACCTCGGGATCGCAGCGACGTTGTTGGGCCGCAGGCACCTCCGCTGTGACCGGGTCCTGCCCCTGGGGCCGTTGCAGGGCCCCACTCCGTTGGGGCGGCAGAGGAGCCTCCCGACCTGCGTGGCTTCTGCGTTGGGTTTCACACAGCCCAAGGAGCGGAGCAGCTTAAGGCAGTGAGGTCAGATAAAACAGGCTCCAGAGCCAAGCAGCACAGCAGAAAAAGGGACTTTCGGATGAAGGTGAGTTTAGAGGCTGCGGTATGTGCGTAGGAATCACTGTGTATGGCCTGCAGAGCTGTGGGCTTTTTCAGCAAGTGGGATAGCGTCAAGTGTGGGGAGAAGGTCTGTTTCCCCGGGTTAAATCTCGCCACCTCTCCCAGGACGTGGTACCTGTAAAGTCGGCCTGGGAAGAGCCCAAGGGCTCCAGCTGCGAGTTCCCTGCCCGCAGCTCTGCAGGCACCATTGGCACCCTCAGTTCAGAGCAACCCTCGGCGGGAGCTGCTGCCTTTCTGCACTTTCTGCTGCTGTTTGAAAAGCCCCTTTTCTAAATCTTTATGGATCGTCTGCAGCACTTGGTGGCTGTCTGCCAAAATAGCTAAGGCAATGGCTCCGAAGAGAGATTTTTTAACAGCAGTTGCCACGTGGCCGCCCTGCGCTTTCCAGAAGGGCCTCGCAGGTCTGCCCAGCCGTGCAAAGCGCAGGTGGAAGGAGCTGGAGCTGCTGGAGCACCAAACTTTTACCTTTGTTGTTGTTGTTGTTGTTGTTGTTGTTGTTGTGGTTCAAATAAGAAGCAGAAAACACAAGGGAACATCTAACACTTAAAGTTTTTTGGATCTGAAAGGAAAAAATAATGGACTGATCTCCTAACCAAATACAGTGAGTGCACAGTGAGTGCATAGTTGCTACTGATAAAAAGACAAAATTTCTTCATATTTTCTGTCTTTGGGGAGATGTATTCCACTTGAAGTCTGTTTTTAAGGAGGAAAACGTGTTTGATACAGAAACATTTAAATGGGTGTCTGTAACTTTGCTGAATTTCTGCTACATCATGATAAAAGACTTCCCATGGAGTCCTCACAACTTTATACTTGATTTATTGTGGCCAGGTTCCCTAATGATATTGGAATAAAATGTATTGGAATAAAATGTATGTTCTAGATCCCCGAAAGAAGGTGTGCGGCCGCTCGGGTCCCTGGGGATCACCGGGAGCGCGGTAAGGCCGAGGGGATGGGATTTGCCGCGGCATTCCTGGCTGGCGGCCCTGGGGCTTCCTCGGCTGCCCGGCGCTGCCCTGCCCGGCCGGGACGCGCGGAGCTCGGAGAAGAGCGTTCAGCAAATTCAGAGTTTTATCGTAACAGAGCTATCATCTAAGCCGGTGAAGGTTGCTGTGAATTGGCTTGTGCTAAAGTTCAGCTTGAGCTAAGTCCCGAGCCGCAGCTGTGCTGCTTTGAAGTGGGCTGTGCTTTGGAGAGGGGGCTTCTGCAGCAGCTACCAGATCTGAGCCAGAGGTTCCTCGGCTGATTTGGAGAAATCACAAATTTATTGAATGAACTGATGTCGTATGGAGGTCATGCTCTTGAATATGTTGTACAGGAGACTGTACATCGTATTTATAAAATATGACACATCTAATAAAGGCAAAGAGAAAAGAAGGGGAAGGAGTAGTCAAATTAAGTGTTCTCCCCTGCAGTGATTGTTCTTCAGCAAATGTCCATTCTGGGACCGTATAACCCCTACATCAGTCCCATTACTTGGTTGTCTCACTTACTAATGATTTTGCTTGTATCAATATGTAATGGCACAATTCAAAATTAGCTTCAATTTTTAATTTTAAAACATCTACTAGAGGACTGAGCTTACTTTTCCCATGTACCTGTATCCTTTTTAGGCTGTATGGGTATAAAATAAAAAAAAATATTGATTAACTCAATCCAATATAGGGGAAATCAAATGACAGCAATAATTTTAACATGCATGAGTTAACTTACAGGTTAGTTTTCCTGTAGCTATTTGTTTATGCATGTATGTGAATAAATTCAAATAATATTTTAAAATATCACTTTTCTATAGACATAGCCGTGTTCACAGTTCCTCAAAACGTTTTCTTTATATTTAAGATGATGGTGAAAGGGATTTTTAAAGTTTATTATTTTATTTGATACCATCTAAGGTTACTTAAAATAATTTTAAGAGAATAAATAGGAATAACTGTAAAGATGCTTTGCATACATATAGTGTCGCTATTTAGATAGAGAGCCTGGGGGCAACAAGGGAAGTTCTCCCCCTGTTTTGATATTTTGCCACCAGCCCTTAGAGCACCCTCCAGAAGCTGCTCTCTGCTCCGGGGTGTCACCGAAGTCAAGAAGCTTGGAAGAAAAGATGAATGTGGCTCTGTCCCCGAGGGCAACACTGTGTGGGGAACTGAAGAGCACGGTGTTACGCTGGGGAAGACGAAGGGCGTCTGAAGAAGATGGACTTTAATTAGGAAGAAAAGACGCCCTTGTGCTCAACAGGGTTTTGGGAGCTGAAGAAGATACGTGAGGAAAGCTAGGACAGAATCAAAGACCCATAGCTCAAATGTCACCAAATAAAATCTGTTGAAACTGGCATTTCATACTATATTAATTAAAAAATACTTCCTCTGAGGTGGAGATCAATGTTCATTATAAACATTCTGAAACAAACTCTAGGACTTGCTTCAGTAATTACAGCTCTTAATGCCTTTATGCCATGCCTTGATCTGGGATCTCCATGAATCTTGGGATATAACGTGGGGTTTTTTAACTTTTTTTTAATATAAGAATATTCATTTTGTCCAAGTCTGGAGCTGTTTCAGCAGATGCAAATGTTGTGTTGATGGTAGGTAGATGGAGATGATTGAGAGTTTATAATATGGTGCTTCACTTTTTCTGCTTCTAGAATTGGTGGGGGTAAAACCAAAGATCTGTCTGCAGACGAAAGACTATTGCTGTTTATTAAGAAGTTCAAGATTAATGTATGGAGATAGTGTTTTGACCATCATTGTTAAAATATGATTAAAAAAATCAAAATGATAGAAAACCACAGATTTAATATAGATTTACAAGATGTGCTGTACTTGTGTATTTATCACAAGACTCACATCTAAGTCTCTGACTTGCGTATGAGCAGAATACAATTCCTGAAAGCTGGAGATCTGATTTTTTTTCTCGTAATTTTATTGCAGAAGCCAGTTTCTGATCGGCGACGTGAAAAATGCCTTGAATTTACAAATCAGCACAAAAATACTTGTTTGTGTCGTGTCAAGTGAAGGCTGGGAGGCAGCGAGGGAAAGGGGACCTGCTTCCCCTGCCAAGAAAGGCTGTTACATCAAACACGGGCATGAGACAAGTCCACCAGCCCACAGGCTGACGGAGCCAGAACTTGGTTCCTGGTTTAAAAAGAAATAAATGATTGAAAATTTAGCATGTCAGAATTAAAGGCTTTCCTGTTCAAAGGAGAGGAGATTGAAGCATAAGCCAGACAAGAAAATAAGGTAGTGTCCCTGTTGCTGTGCCAAGCAGGTAGATGGTGTGTGAAAATCAAAGAGCAGAATGACTCCGTCCTGCTCCCAGCGGATGCTCCGGTGACCCCAGGGGATGGATCCAGCATTCCTTGAGCAGTGTTTGACACTATCTTGGAATCCACTCTCAGCACTGGCAAGCACGTCCCAGTGTCTCCATCCTCTATGCACAGTCTCCAGCAGATATTCCAGGGGAGCCAGACAGCAGCTGCTTTGTCATCCTTCAGTTCTTTTCTCTTCTGCACTGTCCTGAAAGAAGATTTACCTGCTGTTTTCCTGCACTTGGGAGCCTAGCGCGGCCACTGAATGGAATCAGAGGATGAAATCACTTCTCCGTATCATAAAAGTAGCTTTATCAGAGGATTACAGATCTCCCACCAGAAAGGTTTTCTTTCCCTCCTTTTTCTTGTCTTGCTCCTTCCACACTCCAGCCTCTTTAAATGGCACATCCGAAGTCATGTTTTCTGTATGATCATCGTTGACTTTGCTATCATTAACAAACCATCATTTCATGTTAGTTCACTAAACGATCATTTAGTTTTAACAGAGCAGAAAACAGAAAGATTTCTTGCTTATGGATGCTTATACCTTGTAAGATTATGTAGTGGAACATTATGTTAAAACCTCTTCAAAATCATGATCATTAAGCACCGAAAGGCGCCTGGCTGCTTTAGTGCCTTTCAAACGCTCATGAACGATGGGATTCCTGGTGTGCCTAGTCCTCGGGAAACACCCACGGAGAGGAAACCTGGTGGCAAAACAGGTGGAGGGTCCAATGGAGAGCCCAAGAAGCAGGAGTTGGGACTAACCAGACTGTGACCCGGTTCTGCGGGCCGGCCAAGAGTACTGGCTTGGCAGGAGTAGGGACAGTGCCGAGGAACATGTTCAAGGGACATGGAATGTGTCTTGCTCAGTTGGAGTAAAGAGGATAGGGAAAAATCACTCTCTCTCATGCCATAAGTATGTAAGGCAAAATATTTAAAATGCCTTAATTTTTTTTTTTTTTTTTTTCTCAAATGGGAAAATCCAGCATTTGAGTCCGAAGGCTCAGTCCATCGACTCAGCTGGGTATCTGAAGGTATCATATTTATAGACCAGCTATTTCAGGAATGGAGCCTGTGTTCTTTTGCATCACTTAAGGCAAAATATAACCTTGGCAAACAAAACCACTGGCAATACTTGCAGTTGCATCCTTCTCAAGTGAGTATTTAACATCAGAAAGCTGTTAGGACATTCATGATAAGGCACTGTTTTTACATAATCCTGTCAGTTATGGCTGTCCAGTTGCTTCGATACAATATCTTGAACAGACAATGTTCACTATCAAAAGTTAAAGCAGCATGGAATAGTTAAATGGATTATGATACTGATGTCAAACTGTGGAATAAACTTAATACAGTAATTGGGTGTCTAAATGTGATTTAAAAGTAATGTTTCATCACAAGGCTTTTTTTTTTTTCTCCTTAGCAATAAAAAGAATAAAAGTAGGAATCTAGCTCAGTGACAAATCCTGAAACTGTGGACAATGAGTGGTAATTTGCTTTAAAAGACAAAAACCTTTATGACTCTTGTGCCTTATTCTGTAGAGACTCTTTTATGTGAACCGCCCTAGACACAGATTTTCACTGAGCTCTGTAGAAATGTCATAGTGAATTTTGGACTGAGTCGGGTAGTCATGCTAAGGGATGCATTTATGGTGATAGACATGAAAAAATGAGACAGAACGAATTAGAACTAAATGCTCAAAAAGAAATCTATTAAAAGAAAGTTTTGGTAGAAATGCTTAATAGTGAGGAACTTAAACAACAAGATGGGAAGAGCTGAAATACTGTGCACTGGGATGCTACACTAACCCATTAAATCTTGCACAGAAAGAGATCTGAAGGCAGAAACTGCAAACCAGTCAGACTCATTTTATGGGTCTCTCTTAATCCAACCCACTTTTCATGTCATCAGACATGCAATGCAGCGTTGGTGTCTTTGGGTTGTGCTGTCCCAAGCCAACATCTCTTCATGTTTTTTCCAAATGTTGGCAGAACTATTGCTTTGGTTACTGCTGCTGAGGAGGTTTCTGGTTCCCTCGGCTTCCTCTCACTTTCTCAGCATCTCTCACCTGATGCTGTCGAGGTGCAGCCCAGGTTCATGTGTCTGGAGCCGAAAATCCAACTTACTCTATTCTGTGCAACTCCTTTTCCCTGAATAACTAAGGGAAATATCAGCACTGAAAGAGCTTGCCACCCATCACTGCTGACCCACAGCTTTAAGTTTAATGAGAAGCTACCAAAGATTCCCAGCTTGCTGCAAGGGGTGTTAGATTTCCCTTTGGAGGCTGGCCATGGAAAAGCAGTGCTTCCCACTTGAGGCATTTTCTCACAGAGGCAACCATGCAAAAGCTGCTCTTAGGTGAGGGATGTAATAACAGCGCTCAAGACTTCTCTCGTGCAGAGCGACGGAATAACCCGAGATCACAGGGATTTTCACCCCCCTTGGCTTGTGACTTGAGGATGTTTCACTCAGTTCTGTCAGGGCATGGTTCTCTAGCTGCATGGTTTTTATTGATGTCTTTGGAGGCAAGTGTCATCAGCAAAGTCGAGGTCTCCCAGTGCACAAGCTAACCACGGAATTGCCTTGAAGATTTGCTCCAGAAACAGACCATGAAAAGCAATACAGTAAATCAGTGTTAACTCCAAGTTGTCTGGTTGGAGATCTTGGCCCCTTTGATGAGTTGGTGAAACTGCAACATTTTCTGGTGGTTGTACCGGGCATCACTGAGAAACCTCAAGGTTTCTGCTTCAAGCCTTTCAGCTCTCGCTCTCTGAAAGGCTTCTGGAAGCTGATCACATCTAGGTTGTCCAGGATGTGCCACTTGCTGCTTTTGTGCACTTATTATTCTGTAACATTGCACAGTTGGAAAATGTAGCCAGTATAAGATCAGACAAGGCAAAAATGACCTGTTGTTCTTCTCGTTGCTTCATTACTGAAGATGTAGCAATGCTGCAAATCCAATTTGTCATAAGCATGTAGAAGAATTTTCTTGAGAAGCCTGACGATATATCAATTTTATAGTCACTAAAACTGTCTTTCAGATAATTTTTTTGGGGTTATTCTTCTTTGTTCTTCCACAGTGGACTCATTCTCCTGTACTCAGTTTAAGATTTAGATCATTTTATGGAGATGA
>JAVCKT010035560.1:6962-27919 GCA_032273925.1 Rhynchotus rufescens | reverse complement strand
GCCAAAAATTGTAACTAGAGAGTCAAGAGGAAAAGTTCCACTGAATATCAAGCTTGGGGACGAGAGATGATGGTATGGCAGGGTCAGGGAGGAATTTCTCCTCCCTCGTTTTCCTCCTCTGCTCAGCACAACAGTTGGATGGGGAGTTGCCTTCCTCTGAAGTTTAGCTTGTGGGCCTTGACGAGAAGGAGGATGTTAGAGCAAATGGGACAGTGTCTTAGGTGTCATCTTGGGTGTAATCCAGTCTCTACTTTTAATTTTTAACAATACACTTGAACACTCCAAAATACCACCTTCTAAATGGCACGTTTGATGCCTATGGAAACAGGAAGCATCTCCTATGTAATGTGGGACTCCTGTTGTGTGAGGCCTGCAATTCAGGTGGTCTCCCCATGTGGACGGATGCGTGCGACCGTTTTGTGGCTTTGGGAATTTTTTCAGGAATTTAAGAAACTCCTGGAGCTTCAAATTTAATAAATGATGTCCAAAGACAGTATGTGATGGCTGGTTAAGCTGTAGTTTTTACTCTCGCTGTATAGTCATAACTGTTTGCATGGCCATCCAGACAGGAAAAGGGCACGTGGCAGAGCTTTTGAAATGTGGCCAGTGGCATAGCCCTTTGACAAGTGAGGCTGTAGGTGTAGTAGCAGGCACATTAGTTGTGTGTGATTATCTGTCTATTTTCTTAGTCGGAAGTTCAGATGCTCAAGAAGCTTGGTGAAGGGAGCAGGGTGCTATGCACAGGTGAGAGGAGATGAGCATTAGCTGGGAATGTTTTTCCCTGCAGAGTCAGTTCTACAAGGATGGCTCTTGGCTGTTGCTTTGGAGCTGGTGCTGGTTTGGAGGTGCCAATCCTCCAATGGCCAGTCTCCATGCTGGCCATTAACCACAAGACCATTCTGTCATAGAGCAGAGGGAGACAACTGCTCCCCGTGGTTACAAACATGGGCTTCTCCACAGTGGTGGTTCTTCCACAGGTGCAGTAGGACCCTAGTAGTCTGTTTTGAAGAACAGTCCTGTTGCTCCAAGGGAGCAGCTATTCTGCTACCACAACACCTCCTGCAAAACTGGGTCAATATCTCTGCTTTGGGACACTTGAAAAGTAGTCATCTCATTTCTAGCACAATATTTCCACAGTAGCTGCTATTTTGTGATTTATGCCAACTTTAACTTTCTGTAAATGCTTAGCATATATTGATTGGAAAGGGCTATTATCCTGTTCCAACTTAATCTTTCTTGGTACCTTGATCATTTAGCTAACAGTGTAGCATGACACTTTTCCAGGCAGTTTATGTAGATGGCACTAGTTGTTGTTTTTTAATGAATAAGAACTTGAAAGAATGAAAGAGAGGAAATACAAATTATTTTATCTCTGGAGGAATACATATCAAGACAATAATGTGCTCATTATTTAAAGTGAGGAGGTTTCATTTTTTTAAATGTTCTTTTTTAACTTTTGGCTCTTTCCTTTCAAATTTGAAGGTAGCAATCTTCATCTCTGGAATTGCCTAGCAGACCCATACTCCAGAAACAATCCTTATGTTCAGCTAGAGGATTTCTGAGAGCTAAGGAGTCTCAGTTGTGCCTCTGTCCACTTAAATAGGTCCACAGACTCAAGTGGGCATTTCCATTTAGTTTGGCTAAGCCAGGGCGCCTTTGCCAGGTGCTTTAAGCAGTCACTAAGGATGGCTGTTTCTAGGCAGGGCCGCCAAATTCTCAGCGTTATCTAAACTGAGGAGTGGAAAGTTATAATTTTCCAAAGGTTTTCATTACATTTCCTACTCTGCCTACTGTTCATTGTACATTATTAAAGAGTACTGCTCTGACATGCCCCCCAAAGAAGCAAATTAACATTTCTTCTGAACTCTGTTCTTTGGTGAAGAAGTAATAATGACTAAAGCAGCTCCAAAAGTTTCTCACATGAATCAGAATTTATTACTTTTAAAATTAATACCCATTACAATAGCTGATATTTTGCACAAACTGTCTTTTTATACTGTTGCCTGTAAGAGATGTTAGTTACAGTTGCATAGAGGACGTGGAAGTGACATGTGAGCGGCTCGGTTTGCGAACTCTTTGCTTCTCAGTCTCATCATCATCTTTTCTCCTCTTTCTGTATCCTTTCCTTCTATGTATCCTAAAGCCATTGTTATTTACAGTACTTGGTTGCACTCCTAGAGACCAAGGAGGCAGAGGAAAAGTACCCCTTTTCCTGTGCTTTGGGGCTGGCTCTCATCCTTCCAAGTGCTGCTGCTTTTGGGAAGTGCTCACTGGCCAGTGAGGGATACGGGGAACTTCTTGCCCAAGGAGACATTCCTGCTGCTCAGCTCTTGTTTGTTTGTTTGGATGCTTTTTTTTTACAAATTTGCTTATTTGGCTCCTTTGTAAATCAGCAATGATCTAGTTTGTTTTTCCTTAAAAGTCTTAATTCTTTCTCTTGAGCTAAATCCTTGAGGTTTTAGAAACATACCAATGTTCTGGCTAAGCTGTCCCATGGCTAGAAGGAGGCTGAGCTCAATTTTACCAAAACCTTCAATTCTGATGCAAAGACCAGTCTAAGTCCTGTAACTGAAGTGAGGCCTTGGGAAAGGGATGGTCAGAGAAGGTTGAGCTGCCTCTCTTGAGGCTTTCACGAGGACTATGAGGCCCTATCAATGGCTTAAATGAGTTTTGGATTTAACTTCAAAATTGTATTTCTGACTTATGTGTCCTGTCTCTGAGAGGGCTAGAAATACTCAAGTCAGAAGGGAGTGTGATAGGACAGAAAGTGGGGATTTGGTGAAGCTCATAGGAGCTGCTTTAACCTCTCTGTGCAATTCTCCATCCAGGGATGGAGATCGTGGATTTAATAGGGAGTCTGAGGATGGATCGGGTAATGAATTTGTAGGACTCTGCATAAGAGAAGTGTTCTGTAAATCTTGTTTTCCCATAGAAATTTCTCTACTAAGGGAAGGGAAAGAAAGAGAGAGAGAAAAAAAGCCACTTTACCACTTTAAAGAGTTGTGAGAAATCCATCATGAAAGTAGGTAATTAAAACCATATTAATAGATTTTTAGGTCTTGGTTTTCCCTCCGAGAGCAGGTGTCCCCGATTGCTTTTCCCCTTCCCTTTACCCTTCAAGCCGTGTCCCTGACTCAGTTGCCAAAGCCCGACAAGCAGCAGCGCCCGCCCGCCTTTGAACTCGATCCCCGCGGCGGAGTTGCAAGGTTAAATAAATGGGGTGTGCGTGTGCTTTTAAGCTGAGGGCTTGAAAAAAGATTTAATTTTTTTTTTTTTTTTCTCTTCGCGTTCCCTCCCTCCCCCGGCGCGTTTTTAGGCGGCCGCGTCCCTCGCCGGGTCCCGGCCGGGGATGCGAGCGGGGCCGCTGCCGCGGCCTGCAGATAGGGGGAGGCGGCGGCCGCTTATTAGAGCGCAGCTCCCTCGCCCGCTGCTCCCTCCCCGCCGGCAGCGCTCGCCGCCCGCTCGCTCCCTCTCCTAGGTGATCCATTTCTAGGCAACGTGCCGGAGCCGCCGGCTCCCTGCGCATCCCCGCAGGCGCGGGGCTCGGGGGCAGCGCCTGCCCTGCTCCCGCTGCCGCCCGGCCGCCCCTGGGCCATTCTGTGACTATTTTTTTTTAACCTTTTTTTTTTTCTTTTTTTTCTTCCTCTTTTTTTTTTTTCTCTCCATCCTTCTTCTCCTTTCCCTCCAGTTGCGGGCAGCGCTTCCCGAGCGCCGCGTGGATAGCGGGAAGGAGGGGCGGGGGAGGCATCTCCGCATCACGATCCGCATTACCCCCAAGTTCACTTTTTGGGTTTTTTTTTTTTTATTTTTTTTTTTTTTTTTTCCTGGCCTGCGAGGCGGCTTCTGCCGCGGGAGCCCCGCGGCCGCCTCGGGCCGCGCGAGCAGCGCGGAGCGGCGGCGCTGCCCTCCGCGGCTCCGGGAAGTTGCAGCAGCAGCAGGAGCCGGGAGCGAGCGGCTGGCGGCGCCGGCGGCAGGACGGGCATGGTGTGAGCGGCGGAGGCTGCCGCTGCCCGCCGCGCATCCATGGATTTGCCGCGGCCCGGGAGCGCCCCGAAGTGACGCCCGGGGCCCCGCGCTCGTCGCCCGCCGCCGCCGCCATCGGGATTTACACGCTCAAACTGCGGCGCCTCAAACTCTGGGGCTTCTTCGTGCACCGCCTTTGCCGCCGAGGGAGATAGCGGGCGGGCTACCGCGGCCCAGGCTGGACGCGCCGAGGACATGGAAGTTTTCTCCCTCATCCTGCTCGTGTCCCTGTGCTGGGCTCGAACCTGGAGAGCGGCGGCTGCGGATTCAATCATTCACATCGGTAAGGGGCTGCCGCGGGCTGCCCGGCACTTTTGCGGCTTCTCCCTTGCAGCCTTCCCCCTCTCTTTGCAGCCTCTCTCCGCCTCCCCCGCTCTTTATTTTTGTGCAGTCCCCTGGTTGCTTGTTTAGATAATTTTTTTTTTTTTTTTGGTTTATTCGTTTGGTTGCTCCCCTCCTGCGACCGCTGCCCACGGGGGCCTTGGCCGTCCCCTTCCCTCCGGCTCTGGGTGCAGGTTCAGACCTTGAGGGGCAGCGCTGGGGGACACTGGGCCCGTTCTCCGCGCAGCCCCCTCCTTGTTCCAGCCTTCCTCCCTCCAGCCCGCCTTCCTCTTGCTCTTCCTCCTCCTCGGCGGAACAGGTGGTTTGGAAGGCAGGGGGGCTGTCCGGGGCGGGGGGGCTTCCCCCTCACCCACCCCCGGGGGCTCCCCCCGCGCCGCTGCCGCTCGGGCAATGCGCAAGGAAAACGCTCCGGAGAGGCCAAACGGGATGCGGGGGGTGCCCGGGCGCCGTCTGCGCCCGCCGCGCAGCCCCGCGCCGTGTCCTCAGTGCCGGCGGCCCCGGGGTCGCCCTTCATACCCCACCCGCCCCGGAGCTGGTCCCACGGAGGGGGACGCTGTTCCCTTTCCGCCTTTATTTGGATTGATTTCATTTCCCCTCCCCGTTGTGAGCTCTCGGAGGAGGCGGTTTGTGCCTGGCGATCTGCGCCGTGGGCGCCCCACGGGCTCGGGGGGGGCGGTTCGAGACCGCAGCGGAGGGGAGGGCGCTCGGCCCCCCCCCCCCCGGGGGAGGCGGCGGCCCTGCCGTGTCCGTGTGACCGTCCCGCGTGTCCGTGTGTCCGAGCCCCGCGCCCGTCGCCCCTTGGCGCTTCTGCAGCGCGGTTCCCCGCGAGGTGCATCCGCGTAGCGGGGGCTGCGCGAGCCCGGAAAACGCCCGGGTCGCGGCGGCCGCCGCCGCTCGCGCGATTAATTTGTCCTGAGAGACAATTAGTGCTTTTGGCAGGGGGATTAGCTGCCGTTAGAGACTGCTTTACACTGCTGTGGAAAAGGCAAATTGATAATTGTGGCACCGAGCTTTCCACGCGTAGGGCAGATCCGCTGAAAGCCAACGGCCTCCAGCGAGGGCTGGTGCCCTGGAGTAGGTGCTGGTCGGTGCTGTGCCTCCCAGAGCGGGCCAGCTCCCCATTAAGCACCTGCCCCAGCAGCAGGCTGGGCTGCCAGACCCCCGTGTGCTCGAACCCTCTTGGTTTGTGCTCCCCCTCCATCCCTCTACTCTAAATGGGTTTATCAAGCCAACTACAAAAACAAAATGCGCAGTTTGGGGAGGACAGAATGCCAGGACAGGTAATGTCAATGCCTAAAGTAACAACCAAAATGTGCAAGAGGGGAGGATGGATGGGCTTGACAAGTAAAATATTCCTTGTAAAACAGATCCTTGTTTCCTGGTGGGATGGGTTTTTTTTTGGTCTTCCTTGCAGAGTATTTGTAGTGCTTTCTGCCAGGGGCTGCTGTTCCCTTGCCAAAGGGGGTTATCAGCCATCCCGCCGGTGAGGACAGCGAAACCCTTAGAATGGGCAGTAGAGATGAACCTAGTGGCGCTGGCAGTGGGCGGCGAGCGGCAACTTGTGCTTGGATGTGCCCCACTTGTCCCCTTTTGCCTTCTCAAGGGTTGTCGTTGCTGCTTCCTATGATTGGGGCAAGTCTCTGTGTGTGCGTGTGTAGGTTATGTTGTGTGTGCCTATGTAAATGTATGTATTGAAATTCGGTGTTTTCCTGTGTCTCTTACATTGAGCATTGGTCAGGCTGCTCCCGGGCCCTCCGTGCGTGCTAGCCCCACGTCGCAAATGGAGCGGGCAGCTGGGAACGACGGCGCCCAGTGCCCCTGTGGGAACACTGAAAGCAATGGGCTCCCCAGCCATCCCCCGCGAAGGGGCCGCGTTGCTGCATCCGAGCGGTGCAGCCCGGCGCTCTGCCGCTGCCCGGGCACTCACGGAGTAATTTCATCAGCCCCGCATTACTTGATTGCTTAGAAGTTCCCTAATGATCTGTATGCTGTAGGAAGGCTGGGAGAGCCGTGCGCGGAATGGCAATGATGCTGTGTTTTATGAGGCTATTCAAAAAGTCGCTCTGATTTATGTAGCTCGAAAGTGCCCAAGTCTTTGAGATTAGCCACGCTGCCGGGTGTTTTCTTCATCTATCAGTTGTCCCACACTCCTCACTCCCTAAGCAGGAGTTTAGAACAGGGCTTCAATTAAGCGGGATTAACTGGCATTTCTTGTCAACTGTACAATTTGTATATGCTTTGTATCTCCTGCAGTGGATGGTCTTGAGCTTTTATACATTGTGCTCATTTTTCTCCTTGATGTACATGCAATAATAGGGCTGTACGCGCCTATGGGTTTTCTAGTCTGCGTATGGAAGCATATATGCAAAAAACGTGCGTATCAGATGCAGCAAAATCACCTGAGTCTGTTATATGCTAAGGCACGAAAGTTTTTGCTGAAGATAAACTAAAAATTGTTTCAAGAAAAACTCCCCATGGCTTCATGCAACAGTACTTGATCATGGGGATCGCTGCAAGGAAATACAGTCACTCCTCAAGGTTTGCCAGCGGCTTGAATCTCATGTGCCCAACTGTGTCTTGTCCTGAGCTTCTCTATTTTCCCACTGGCAAGTTCACAAATACATATGTTTACATATAAATATATATATATACATATATATATTTTATCTGAGAGAGAAAACTTGATGTCCTCCCTGCTTCCTTCTCTCACCTTGGAGGCTCTTTAGTTCTTGGCAGAAATGTCATGGTGTTTGTATGGCCAACCTCTTAGCCTTGCTGAGTTGTGAGCAAACTCATCCTCTAAAGCTCTTCTGGGTCGTGGATAATAATCCTGGGTCAGTCGTGCCGTAAAGTTTGGCACTTGCTTCTTCCATGAAGATCTTAGTATCCTTCAGATATAAAAATCCTTCCCCAGGGAAGGCGACTTGTCCAGCTTGCTGATACCTGTGTTTCATCTGGAAAGCTGGGGCTCTGCAAAGCTCACGGCTGGTGTTACCATGTGCCTTGGTAGGAGGGATTTAGTTTGCGGCGCCATTGATAAAGCGCTGTTAGCAGGTATGTAGCACTTGTCTCCAACTTATTTTCCTCATGTTGATTTTGCAAAGCGCTGGATACAGATAGAGGAACGTGTACGTGCACGCCGCACCCGCAGTGGCTGCTGATCGTCCTGGAGCTTGGCGGTTTGGTGCTCGCGAAGGGGCTGGGTTCCCCTCGAGCGCCGTGGCGGGTGCCGGCGCCCCATGCATTGGCTGAGCTGCTGCATTGGATTTGAGCATGTGCCCTGCACCACGCGCTTCACGTTTCACCTGTGCACCTTGTTTCTGAAACTGTCTCCCAGGAGTTCAGAGCTGCGCCACTGTTTCACTGAGCCCTGTAATGTAATGGGTTTTAGTGCTACTTGCTCTGCAGCTGAAGAGGGATAATTTTCCCTGCCGTAGATTACCTAGCACATGTTGTCCTCCCAAGACACACTTGCCATTAGGTGTCACTGCTTTCTGGAGTGTTTCTTAGTGATCACCAGGGCCTGATCCAGAGGCTGGCGTAATTTAGGTGAGTTGTTTTGTTGGCTTGGGAGAATTTTTAAATTGATGCTGTGGGTCGCTTACTAGAGTGGGATCCTTTTCATGCCCCTAGAAAATTCTTAGCATTGTTTCTAGTTTTGTCCTTTGCAAAGTCAGACAAAAATAACCCTCCATCCCGCTCCCAGCAGCTTCCTGAAATGTGGCGATCGCCGCTGCTGCCATGCGCTTGGAGGCGGCCGCTCACGGATGCGCGGAGCCTTTATGCTCCCAGTGCCATCTTTGGAAAAACACACTGGAGACAAATCTTTTAAGACTGTGACTGCCTAAACCTACCGCCTAAGGTTCATTTAACTTAATGAACAAAGGCATTAAGTATGGTTCTGTTCCACTCCCTGGCCCTGTGCAGCAAGTGGTATTGGCAGGAGAGGACTTGTGTAAGCCATTAGGTTACTCCCTAGATATAGACTTGAACTTGCATCGTTTTCTTCCCTGTGATATATAGCTATCTATAATCCACTGTGACAGTCTGCTTTTTTCCTGAAATGTATTTGGGACTTTGGCCTTCTGAGGTTTGTCTTCTCTCTCTTTGTCACTGCTGCTCCCTTGCTTGACGTTATTTCTGCGTGCTGAGAAGGGTTTTAAAGCAGTTCACGCAAAGAAGTGGTGTTAGAATTATGATCTCTCAACTATCAGTTCCAATTATTTTCTGTAATAGTTTGAATTACATGGGGAAGGGTGGCACAGCTCCCTTTATCCACACAGTTTGTGTTTGTATCTTCTGTTCCCAAATGCTGCTTTGCCATAGCCAGTTACCTGCCCCTGTTGCTGTATGGGCCGTGGATCCTGTTGCGCTCGTGCCCCTCTTGCAGGGCCCCACACGTGTCAGGCGTTTTGGGGTTCAAAAGCACCCGGGAACTGGTCAAGGCAGTTGCAGGCCACGAGTCAAGGCATAACCTGCTGGTAACCCCTGCTGCTGGTGCTGGGGTTAAAGCTCCGGGTTCTCCTGTAGCCTCCTGCATCCCGAACTGACCTGCAGGCTTGGGATTAGCTTCCTGCTTGGTGGCTTGGATACAGATGCTGCCTCTTTCCTTCTGTGGTGTTTTTTGATTGCTACCCAGGTGCTAAGTCTGTTGGCAACTAAAAGTTGACCCGTTGCTGGCAGCAGCTGCCAAACCTGACTTACTCTGGCCTTATTTTGCGCTCCTGTTGAGCGTGGCTCTGCTGCCTGTGCAGTCTGGTCAACCGCGTTGGAGAAGTGCGAGAAGGACCTGTAGGAAGGTGATTTTTGGCACCCAATCATCTGTGCTAAGTACCTGGTAAAAATGTGGCAAGTGGTCAAAATGGGTGCTAAGTGTGGTATTGTGCTAGTTAAACCTTGCCAGACAAGGAAGGTCTGGAGGAAACCTGGGCCAAGTTCCTTGCTGTCCCTGTTAAGCAGCAGGCAGAGGAGAGAAGTGCTGCTGTCTCCCGCTATGAGGCAGGATTTAATTGTGTGCTCTTTACATAGAGGTAGTAAATTAAACATAGGGACTAAAAATGGAAGTACTTAATGGAAGAGCGGGCGAGGAAAAAGCTGCTTTCTTGCCTCTTCTTTCTACGCTTGAGTATCCTTCCATCAACTTGGCAGGGCAGTTTCCCCTGCTTTCTTATATTGCAGGTGTGGGGTTTTGCTTCCCAGTTCAAGTTGGCCAAGTGGTTACATGAGAAATGACGGAGTGAGGGAAAAATTGCCCTGTGTCTGAGCACTGTAATTAATAGTGGCTTATGTGACTTGGAGAGTTATTACTGCTCTGTATAAATGCCGTGGAGGACATGGAATGAAATGGAGGGTTGCTAGATGAGATGTCCTGGAGTTTGGATGGCATTATGAAACTTGGCAAAAGACAGGACTTGACATCGCGCCGTGTAGGAAGGATCAAGATTTATAGTCCCTTTTCCGTGATCATATGCTTACTTTGGAGACAGAAGCATTTGGTCTTAGGTCTTGTTCCATGGAGTGCAACATCGTTTGCCTGCGCTTGGTCTTGTGGGGAAAGCACCAGCTGGAGGAGAGGCTGCCCTCTGAGCGTGGCCTAAACAGACCCAAAAAAGGGACATGTGCCTGAGAGGAAAGGAAAACACAGTAACCTCCATAGTTATATGTAGTATTAAAGCTATGTTGGAAGATGTGGGTGCAAATACTGTCGTCCTAGTTGTGAGCTGATGGATATCAGCTCAGTTGTGAGCTGTTAAAAGAACAGGGTTAGATTTCAAGTAGATTTTCCATGTACATAGTAGTTTGGGAGTGGTGGGCAAGTAGGGTAGGAGAAAAGATGGAAAAAAGGTACAAGGTACTATGCTAGGTTTATCTGCCAAGCTGCACTCAAGAGGAAATTGAAAAGGAAGAGGAATAAAAAGGTGAGGAGGAGAAGAAAATAAGATGTCAAAGGCAAGAGCCACTGGTTCTCCCATTTCTGCCTCTTTGGGAGCTCTGTGATATTCCTGCAACTGCTATGCTAAATAGAGATGAGCTGAACCAGAAAGGGGAAAATGTGAAGGCACAGAATTTAAATGAAGAATTATATGTGTGTTTTAACCTATTAGATAACGCTCTGTGCTGAAATGCTAATTATTCCTAATTGTGATATTTGCTTTGCCCATGAATAAAATATCACACATCTAATAAAATATGCAGTGAAAATGATTATAACATTCCTCTTGGAGTCTTTCATGCAGATTTAAAGGATTTAATCTTTTATTTCTTCATCGCTTTTTAAATCATTAACTTTCTATAATCAGTTGGATTGCTAAGGCCAGTATCCACTGAACCTTACAATAATTGCTTGTTTTGCAGAACCATTTTTTGTTAGTCCAGCCATGTCTTTCTCACAGTGATAGTGATTTCATTATAATAATTCACTTGTGATGAATCAAAATCCAAAAGTAGCACTCTGGTGATGTGGAAAGCAACGCTGGGTTTTATAACCTTGAGAAATGCACAGTGCAGAGGGTGACATGTTGGGGGACCTCGGTGTTGGGCCTACTTTTGCTACCTGTCTCCTTACCGTGTACAAATCTAAGGAATAGCCACTTTGGCAGATGGATTTTTGACACAGGAATGAGAAATGTGCACGGAGCAGGTTTTCCTGCCTGGGAATTTCAGCGCTCGAAGCCCGTGATCAGGAACTGGATGTGATAATAGAAGGTCATTTGATTTGTCTTCAGATGTATCCTAGAGTCACAGAGTGATTATAGTTGGAAAAGACCTTCCAAGATCATGGTGTCCAAATTGATGTCCCGTGGATGCCTGGTGGAGCTTGGGCTCCTGAGCTGCTGAGATGTGTTTGAAGATGTCCCTTGTCTGTCTTGGGTGACCAGAAACTGTCTGCAGAGTCACTTTGCTGAGGGCAGCCACTGCTGCATGTTAATTGCCAGCCAGGAGTGGGGAGAGTCCTAAAGCTATGGCCTTCACAGGGGGCAGGTGCTGCTGCATGCACTTGGCCTTCTTGCATTCCCGACGGTGCTCCTGCATCAATGTTTTGGAGTTTTAAAACAGCAGTTTTAAAAACACTTTATGTGCTGGAGAGGTTGTTAAAGGGGAAGAAGAGGGTAGGAAAGATCTGTTAGTTGCTCAGTGAAGCCGATGCAGAGAAGGGTGGTGTGGACTCTGTTTAATGAAATGAAAGATTTATAGCTATTGTTGCATATAGTGAAATACATATACTTGTCTCCTCTTAGTCACTGTTTTTATTCACATCTTTGCTGTGTTCCTGGTTCATGGCAGGCTGCTGTGTTGGCAACTAGGTTCTGTACTCTTAAATATTTGTTTTTCTTAATGGGCAAGAGTAAAGTTAAACAGATACGAAATAACCTTAGAAAGATACTTGTTATTTGGGCAGAGAAAGCTCTGTGTTCTTTCTTTGTCGGCAATTCCTCTTACTTGGCCTCTTTTGAGAGAAATATGTATCTACATATATGGTATTACTTGCCTCGATTAATGTTAATCCTTCCTTACCTCTTCTCTTTGTGATTTTAAAGGCCTAAGCAGCGTGGTGGAATATTGGCCAATATACTCGCTCTAAATACTTCCTAGAAATGCACTACTTAGGTACTGCTAAATTTTCTAGTTCTAGTTCTAATGCTGCCGCTTAATAGCTAGCTGTGAAGTAGGTATTTATGTACAAAACATAAATGCACACTTTTTCTGTAATTAGAGGCTTTACTCTTTTTGAAAACACTTGCCTGGATTTTGTTTTTTCCCTCTTTAATTTCAGATGAACATCTTTTTTTTCTGGCCTGTAAGCAACAGCACAGAGACTTGGGAGGCTTTTTACTTACAGGCAGGAAGACTTAACATGAATATCGGCCGGGAAATGGCACCCTGCTGTGCTAGAAGCTGTACAAATGGGAAACACAAACTTGGGCTGTCAGGAGATTTCACGATGAAGTAAAAGAGAGGACTTGGATCTCTCTGCAGCTCAGGTGTTTTGTACACCAGGAAACCAAGTTCCTAGTCTTTGGGGATGTTTTGAGAGACAGACTCTTATATGCCTGTTCGTGAACGACTGCTATGGGTATGAAAGGAGCAAATGGGGGTAGATGTGTCTGCAGGGATGGGCTGCAAGCACAGCTAGAGCCTGCCTGGTCTCCGTGCTTCCCTGCTGCTGCTGCTTTCTAGCAAAGGTGGCATTTGGTGGTGTGGACTCAGGTAACTGACAGGCAAAGAAAGGCAGGAATGTGCATCACCAATGACACTCATTAGTTTGGCCAAAGAAATATTGCCATTATCCCATGAGTTGTTCTCGACGTATTTTTCACTGGCTTTGTTTAGGGATGTGCTCACGCTGTCTCCCTCGTACGTGCTCACGTGCTGTCTTTGAGGGCTCAAATATTTCATAATACAATACTGGAGGTGTCTAGATAGGAAAAAAAAAGCTGTAGATGGATAAGATGCATGTTGCAAAACATCCACATTTGTTTAAAGGAGGTATTTAAATATAATCAATGACTTGGAAAGCATCCAAAACCTCATTTGTTAGCCTTGTTTTGTTTTTATAACATTATCAAAATATTATTGAAACACTCTAGACAAATGCTAGGAATGGCCATCCTGTTCCAGAACTTCACCCTGCATAGACTTGAGAAATGGGTATCTACTTGAAAAAGATGTGCCTTGGTTTTGCTGCTTGTGCAAAGAGGGCAAAGCGAAATGGATGGGGAGAGTGCCTGGGCAGCAAGCATGTGTGACCCAGCTACGAGGTACCCAGGCCAAGGTACTAGCTTGGCAGGATATGACTGGGAAGTGCCAAGGGGTGAGGCATTGAGTTGGTCCATTAGGAAGAATATGACCAAAAATGTGCACAGAGAACAAGAAATCTCGAAGATAACGCTGAGCTTCAGGGGAAATTAAGCCCTAGGCTGGGAAATGGTTCCATCTCTCATGATCCTCCAGTGCCATCTCTTGTCTGTCAGCATGCTGAATGGCTCCAAGCGTCTTGTGCCTTGGCATTACCCTTCTGATGGGCTAATTTTGGCTTTCTAAGTGCACTGAATTACTGCTGGTCTCCATCTCACCTCCACGTAGGCCTTGCTGCTTTGCCTGGCCAGTGAGAGGAAGGGAGCCATAAAGCCGTAGCTTCTGCTCCACGTTTGACCCAATTTTGGAAGGAAGTCAAGGAAAAATAGCGAGCATGTCTCTGTTTTCAGGGGCCGTGGTGTCTTTGGGGGAAAGCATCTAGGTTTCTCCTCATGAATGGCTGCATAATTCGCAAGAAAAATTAGATGTCTCATCAGTTCAGTTCAGAAGTGGAATCGCCTCCAAGTTTATCTTGTGGCATATGTGTTTGCTTGGCCCACTGGGGTTAACGTTGGGCTTTCTGTCGGTATCTGCCTGGTCTGACCTCAGCTCAAAGGACAGCCACTGACTTATGTTTGCTTTGGATGAGGCACATTAAGATTGGGGGTTAATGAGTTTTTAAGTATATTTCTGTTGGAAATCCATGGTCTTGTATAACAGGGCTGAATGATGTATGGGAGGATGAGGTAAATATCTCCTCAGGGGAAGATAGATAATGATACCAATTGGAAATTGCTATTGCTGAAAATCGTCTTCTGCCAGATTTAGGAATGAAAAAATGTTATTCATTAAAGTATCTTTTTTTTCTTTTTTTGGAAGCATTTTTCCCCATTTTTTGTAAGACTGCCAGATGTCCCTGAGGCTGGAATTAATTGGCTCTTTGTGTAGCATCAAGTAAGGAGTATAACTGTTTTGAGAAAGTGCTTGGTTTATAGACCCCTATCTAGAACATGAAAGGGAGAGGCACCCTGGCCTTATATAAACAAGATCCTTGCCTCATTTGTACCAATAGCTTGGAGTAGCAGGTAGCATATTGAGATTATCAGTGCCTGTCCTTGGGAACTTGTTAAAGCTGTTCCTGTAACCCCAGCTCTTCCTTGTGCCTAATTCACCCTGTACAGCCTGCCTGTTGGGCCTCCTTCTCCGCTTACCTCCAGGCATCTGCAATGAAGAAGGAAATAACTGCTGCTTAGAAATAACCAACACTTGCTTTTCAAGGCAGCTTCAGTAGTAAGAGCTGTGGAAAGGTATCTTGTGAAAGGTGTGTTGTTATTTGAAAGTAGCAATAGAGGTGAATTGTGGTTCATTTCCCAAGTTCCTTCTGACCGCTTTGGATTCTGAGGAGTTTCCATCCTTGTGGTCTTCAGGAGCGCTGTCTCAGAGGCCTCGGAGAAGCGAGGGGCCGGCAGCAGATGTAAGCTTTGCAAAAGCTCTTTTATGGGGTGCTTGACAAGGATGTCTTGGAGCTGCTGCATTAAAATTCCACAGTGTTAGCCTAAATGTAATAATGCTCTGACAAAGTGCTACTACCATCTGCTACGGAGGATTAGTACTATTTAAAAATCTCCGTAATTCCCAGAAAGAGTAGAGGAGTCATGGAGTGAAGAAAGTCTAGCTCTAAATTAATATTGAGTTCAGGGATTCACAAATGCCTTGCGTGGCGCACTGCCTACTAGAGACTGAGTCGCACTCTCGGCTCGCTTGGATTGGGAAACACTTGGGATTTATGAACAGAGCGATCCCCTATTTCTAGCAGGGTAGGACTTGGCCCTCAGTTTTGCAGCAAGTCCTTGCTATTTGCAGTGACTTGGCATTCACATCACAGTAGCCACAAATAGAGCTTCTATGGCAAAGAAACTCAAGGAAAAATTTCTTACCAGTGAGGGTGACAGAGCTCTGGAACAGGCTGCCCAGAGAGGTTGTGGAGTCTCCTTGTCTGGAGACCTTCAAAACCTCCTTGGATGCTGCCCTGTGCCACGTGCTCTAGGTGACCCTGCGTGAGCAGTGCGGTTGGACTAGATGATCTCTAGAGGCCCCTTCCAACCTTAGGGATTCTGTGATTGTAATGGACTCCCTGTGGTATTTAGATAGCTTTGCTGGTTAGCCAGTCCTCATCATGTAGTCGTCATGACCGAGGAAGAGTTCTTGGCTTGGTGTTCTCTTAGGGTGTTGCAACCTAAATGCCTTTCCTGTGTGTAAAGGTCATCTCCACTTAGGGAATGGTCTCTTGTTGGCCATGTTCTTAGTAGCAGAGAGGTTTCCCATCCCTGGATGTCTCACCTCATTTGGCAGGAGTGATGAGAGGGCCAGGTCACTTATAGCCTTCTTCAAAAATTAACATAACTTGTAGGTGTGTGCTAGGAAATGCTTTTTGCAGTGGTATTAAAGCACTGGAACAAGCAGCTAAATTTTGCTTGGTATTTAAAGGTGGTAGCAAGAAGAGATATCTAGTAATGACAACCTGCATATATAGGATGATCTGTTAGTTTTGCAAGATCCATATGGAAGAAGTGAAGAAGTGGAGAGAAAGAAAACACTTCTGCAATCCACCCTGGAAGAAAAATAACTTAAAGGGCTTAGTTCTGGAGTTCCACGTTAACAGATGAACTTTATGGAACTTCCAGTTGAGAAAAAACAGGAAAACCTTGCTGCCAGAAGCATCTTAGGTATCTGTTTCTTCCTTTCCTTAAAGGGTTCATTAAGTTTGGTTCCTTCCTGGGGTCTGTCTAATACGAAATGCTCTGCAGAGAACAGGCCGTGTCTCACTTGCCTTTGGCTGAAAGGCCGTGGGCCAGCTTGGCTTCCTGGGGTGCGCAGCTTTTCCGTGTGCCCGGCGCTCCCATGGATGCCTGCTCCAGCAGGATCCCCTTCTGAGAGCAGCTCTCCTAGATGAAATGCCAGCTCTTACCTTTCATTCTTATTTATCATTTTTCCGTGCTGAAAGCACAACTGGAATGGACGGTTTATTTGAAGAGTCATGACTCTCTCATAAAGAGCTTGACCTCCCCCTGCACCTCTCCTTGCTTTTCCCACGGAAAAGCTAATTACTGCAGAGCTAAATGAAAGGCTCGTGGGCAGACTCCTGCACAGTCCAAGCAACTGGGGTGTTTTGTGCTATCACTGAGATGTATTTTAGTATATCCAGTGTGAGAGAGGGAATGCAGAGAGCCGACTGCTACTGTGGCAGTGTGGTGAAGGGGGGTTACTGGGGCTGTGAGAATACCGTCTAACCATAAGGCTGGTTCTTGTCATGTGGTTACACATCCTTAAATGTTTAACATATCTGTTAAAGCTACTTTAGTGCTGGTAGGTTCCAAGCAAGTGTTAGCTGGGACCAAACATGATGGGGCAGCGACTTGTAGTGGGGCTAGTTGGGCAGAAGCTTTTTAGGCAGCAGCTGCGCCCAAACCCCCTCACTAAATGGCGCGGGAAGGCCCCTGTCCCTTCGTGCCGCTTGGTGCCCGTGCAGGCCCGCTGGGAGCCGGCCCTCCTGGTTGAGGTGCTGCTTTCTAGGTGCAGGGAGGAGCCCTGGACGAAGCTGCTGTGCTCCTGCCCTCTCGCTGTCCTTGTCAGCTCCGTTTTCCTGCTCTCGTGCCCCTGGACAATGCCCCTGTGTTTGTGTTTTCCAAAAGGCCCCGCGAGGCTCCGCTAATAGTTCCAGCCTGTAAGTACGTGGGAAACGGTTCTGCTGCTGTTACCTCTCACTTTTCCCCATCTGTGCTGACAGATGATATTTATAAACACGGCAGAATTCTTTTGGAATCAAATACTTATCAAAATCCTCTTAGTGCTGCTTGTTTTTGAGCCTGTGCCTCGTAGGGCAGCGTTTGGGGGCGCTCGCGACGGCCCCTGCAGCGCTGGGCAAAAAGCTGCCGGGGCTCCCGGAGCGCCGGTACCGTGCACTGGGAGAGCTCAGCGCGGCCTTAGGCCGGGCCCATGGGCTTGCCTGCCTGGGTGCAGGACCAGCCTCACTGCCCTTAGCCTTAGCTTCGTATGTGGTCTGTGTTTGACTGCTTTGCTAGGCAATCAAAGTGAAAAGGAGAGAGAGATGTATTTTTTTTTTAACCTCTTTTTTTTCCTAACCTATAGTGTGGTTGACTTTATGCAGCAGCACAGGGAAGCGTTTTGCATACGTTTGCTTTTATTTTATGCAAGGGGATGTTTTTGCGTTCAGCTGCTGAGGCTTCTGCCTGAGTACAGCCTTGAAATAGTGTTGAACTTGGAAGTTTTTCTCACTCAGTTAAGATCAGAAAGAACTTGTCATTGTCTCATCTCAGCTGCTGGGCAGCCCAGACCACAGGGTCTGTTTGAACGTTTCGCTGATAGTGTCTGGAACTTTATTCCCATATTATTTCTTCTCTGGGGAATGGCTCCTACTAGAGGAGTCATCCGAACAAAGCCTGTCTATGCTCCTTTGTCTCCTCCTTTTTGGAACTGGATGAAACACAGTTTTCAGGATACTCAGGACTGCTGCCTTTTCAAGCAAGGTGTGCTCACATTATTTTTATAATCTTTGAGGGCTGGGGTTGGCTGCTAACACAGCCTGGGAGAGGCACGCACATGTGTGGCTAGTGCAGTTGTTAGGGTATCTGGAGTGAAAATGGCATTTCTTATGTCATGCATGTGAGGAAAAGCAGCTATCGAAGAGAACAAACTAGAGTGTAGCTCTCATCTTACAGATTATAATTTTAGTATAAACATCATGTCCTCTGTTGCAGAACATTTGGAGAAGTATGTGTCTACCACTAGGCCTGAAATCTGTTACACTCTGCCTTTTCAGGCTCCTTCTGCCATGACTTCTGAAGTCAATATGAATCACTCCTTTGGCTCCCTTGGACTCTGGATCCCATTATCTCTGTTTATGGGATTTCTCCTTGTCCCGTTTATCCCGGTCTTCTCTCTCCCAGCCATTGCTTCCTCGCTGTTTTGATTTCATTACTGATTGCCAGGAGTGCTAAGCAGCCTTCCAGCAGCGCGCGTGTGGTATTCAGGCACGTGTCAAAGTCAGGGACTGCTTAGGGAGGGTTTCACCTTTTCAGACTTCAGCATCGGTGGTAATCTTGCAGAGACATCGTTCCTGTTACTGTGGTAATCTTTGGCATTGCTTTTTGTGCATTATTGTCTCAAAACCTGTCAACCTGCCTTTATAGTTAAGTTAATTTTCAGTGGGCATGATGCCCTGCTGAAGCAACCACCTCATCATCAGCTGTCAAAGCCTGGACCACACTGATGCCTGTCCAGGGCAGCCTCAAGAGCAGAGAACTGCCCTATTCTTCATTCCTTTGAATGAAAGTGTCTATTTCCACTAATGGAGATGAAAATGCAGTTTTGTAGTTGAGAAGATTTGAGAGAGGTAGATTCAGCTTTGGACTGTTGTAAGAATTTGAGCAAGGCATATGCAGATTTAAGCCTTCAGGCTGTCAAAAAAAGAAACCATCAAGCCTCCCTGTGAACAGGGGGTAGCATAGACACAGTTGTGTCTTGCTCGACTGTTAACTTGGACTGTTGAATCTTTATTTTCCACATGGACAGTTATATCCTTTCACTGAGCACTTTTTGTCTTGTCTATAGAGTTTGCAGGTTCTTCAGGTAAAGCTCTGTCTTGTGCTATGAGTATGTGTCTGGTCTGTCATCATGAAACTCATTGCAGCTGGCACCTTTGGAGTTAGTTGTGAACATGGATTTTGTTGCATCAGTGATTAGAGCAAACTGTTGTGTTTCAGGAATGCAAATCTGGATGTGAGCAACATGCTTACCTCTAGGATAGGCTTCCAAGGTGCTTGTTTGAGAGGGATGGAGTGGGACCATTGGGCAAGTTCTGCTGCAGGATGGATGCAAAATGCTGCTGTGGGTTGTGGCTTTTGCAGGCAGAAATTAGGACTTCAGGTGTAAGCTTCAAATATACACGTGCATTAACTAAACAGTAAGTCCTGGGAAGTGTAACGCTGGCTATGACCCAGCGTTTCAAGTGGTACTGTAAATATATCTGCACAGGCATATGAAGCTACTGTTATTCTCTTACATGTTCTTGCTGCCTATTGCTTTGCTTTCTGTGAAGGAATTGCTCAGTTTTGCACTTGCACCATTTTAAATGAGAATTTGGATATCTGTCTTGATAATCTAAAAATATATAATTTGTTTTTTGAATTACCAAACTATTTATTTATTGATTTATTAATTATTCCAGCATCTATTGTTGTAATTCCATCAAATAACCAGCTAATTAAAGCAATGAAAATCTCAATCAAATTATTATGTAGAAATACATGCCTTTATCTAAACTTTAGGTGCTATTTCATTGGAACTTGGCAGGCTTCTTTCCTCTCACACCTTTACTTACGAAGAAGCTGCTTTTAAACAAAATAGGTATCTGTGAGAGTTGCTCAGCCTTTGGAAAGTGTAAGGGAAGAAACTGTGATAGTAGTTACCAGAAAGTGCTTGTTACAAACACAGGGTGTTTTTGAAAGGAGAGGGATCAATAAGCTGTGCTGTTCTGCTTGGAAAAAAAATGCAATTTTTGCTTATTTAACAGTTGATTGTCAGTGTATTTAAATTGTTCAATATTAGGCTGTAAAAATAGCCCTCAGCCTCATCCCTTAGGCTGAACTCTTGAATATTTTGGAAACAAGTAAGTTGCTAATTAAAGGGTACAAGTACTAGAAAGAAGGAACTGTGTCATGTTGCCCAAGCAGAGAAGAAAACTTCCCTTTCACTAAGCAAATCACATTCAAGAGAACTGTTTCCTCAGCATGTCATTCCTTTTATGCTGTTAATTGGAGAACTTTACCTTCTTTTTCCTGATCAAAATAAGGTTAACTTGCAAGTTCTGAAGAAGGTCAACTGGGCCAGCATTTCTGTAGCTGCAGAGGAGTTGTCTCAATCTGGTCCTCTGCCCAAGGGTCAGTCTCTACTTATGGAGAGGTGGAAAACTTACCCTCTACGTGTTCTGTAATTTCTTACCTCATAGGCATGCCTGTTTGCCAAAGATGGCAGGTTTGCAGCAGAGTAGCATTAAAATATTTAAAAGAATTAAGTTTGAAGGAGCTTTGAGAACTTTAAATGCTTAACAGCTTATTTTAAAGTCGTTCAGAGTCTTCATCTGAAAGTCTTGCTAAAATAATGAGTGCTTTTAATATTATTTCATTTCAAGCGAAGCAGTGTAAATATAGAACTTTTGGAAGTTGCTCAACAATTGTAAGTCTTAAATGTTAAGCACAAGTTCACATTTAAGGAAGATTTGGTTTGTTTATTATGCTAGCTGGATTAACCAAATCCTATTTAAAATACTCATAGAAAGAAACGTTAGCACTCAGTGTAGAACTTGAGCTTTAGGAATATCTTCTGAGCAAACAAGGTCAGATTAGCAGTGCACTTCAGAAGCCAAGGATAATACTGTGGCTAAAGCACTTGACTTGCACTCGGGTGACCTTTTGTTTTTCTTGGCATTTCCACAAATTCTTGGGTGTCATGGGCCAAATCACTTGCTTTATTGTATGCGATGGAGTGAGTTGCACTCACTGTGTCAGTATCTTCAAAGTATTATTTTGGAAGAAGTAGGATCTATAAAATTTTGAATTTTTTACTGTCTTTTCTGCGTACAGTCTGAGCATGTAAAGCGTTTGACAACAAACTTTGAAAGCAAGGAAAGTGTTTCAGGAGAATGCAATGCAAGGATCACAAATTTGAGGACACTCTTTTGGAGGTAAACAAGGTGCTAAATGCCTCTGTATTTAGTT
>JAVCKT010035559.1:20978-32166 GCA_032273925.1 Rhynchotus rufescens | reverse complement strand
AAAAAAAAAAAAAAAAAAAAAAAAAAAAAAAAAAAAAAGCAGCCTTTTCTTCCAGCTTCCTTGCATCCAGTCTGCTAGTGAGAGTTGCCCCCTTTCTGAAGCAAGACGCTGAACAACCAGTGAAGAGTTGGCTATCAATTTGGCCACTAAGCTGAGGCCATACTGTGTGAGTAAAGAATACAGAAATTCAAATTGAATTTTGATATATTTGGGGTGGTTCAGTACTGCGTACACAAAGTGGTGCAATCCTGTTGTCTTGAGAGTACTTCTCATGTGGCCAAGTGGTGACATTAGGTTTGCTCAATTATGTTGAAATATGCGTCTTTGGATTTTCTGTTCATGTTTTGCTGGCTAATTAGATGTAGACTTTTCTCTTTTTTTTAACTCCTTTAGTCTCATAATGATCTGCATTGATGTCACATAGACATTATAGAAGGCAGAGAAAGATAGACCAAGCCTGACACCAATAATATTTGCATTGTTGCTACAGAAAGTTTGTGGTAAGGCTGAATTGGTTTGGGTTTTGTTAGGCTGTAACAGCCTGGGGGTAATGTCATTAGAGCTGTCCATGTTGTTTCCTTTGGAAGGTGTCATTCAGGATGACTTCAATGAAACAGAATTTTCCCAGACTGCTAATTTATCCCTGAACAGGGGTCTTGTGTTCTTCGTAGATAAAAAGTATGCATATGTGTATGTCTAGATAGAATGAAACCTGTTCTCCCAGACTACCCTGGTCACTCATTTAAAAAGAAATAAAAAAGCTTTCTTTTTTCAGTCTGTCCTTGAAGATGGGATGAGGAGTTAAATCAGTTAGATTTCACAACAATATATTCAACTTCATTAGGAGCAAGGCTCTAAAAGCTTCTTCAAAAGCAATACTCCTAAATCAAAACCAGATGTGCCAATAATGTGCATTTCTATTCTACTTCTCTTTCTCTATTTTGCCCGCTTTCCCCCTGCTCAAATCATCATCAACAACAACAAAAAAATCATTTTCTTTGAGACTAGTAATCTTTCTGTCATCTTTTGTCTTATTTAAACCATTTGTGAGGATCATTCAGTAAGCATGTTAAGTTATTCCTTAAGTTACCTTGCTTTTAAACTGTGTGGAAAATTTAACTTTAGGTACCTTTTTAAAAATTGAAGCATAAATATGAGACTTTTTCAAAATGACTTTTCTGTTTCTTAACTGTTTTGTTCTGAATTCAGCATCCATTTTCTGAGGTACCTACACATCAGACTTATTTTCTTTGTTTATCTTTTCCTGTGTTTGTCAAAAACATCTGTCTTCCTGACCCCATTTTACAGATTTAGAAAGCTTTTGCTATTCTGTAGTTTTAGTCAGCTGGCTTCCACACCTCTCAAAGCACACTCCAGCCCCACAGTCATATTTGACTTTTGTTTCTGTTTTTTTTTTCCCCCCGAGAAGCTCAGTATGTTTTAAGTCTTGCTGATGTTTCACTTTTATTTGTTTTAAAACCTTACCATGCTATTGATATGACCTTGTTCCATGACCCAGTTATCTCAGGCCTTGACTATTGCACTTTTAACTTCTCCCTGGCCTCATGATCGTTTGTCTCCCAGCTAACATCTTTCACCTAATATCTTCATTTCATGCCCTTGGCTGTAAATGTTTTCCTGGAATGCCTTTCTTCAATTCTGATTTCTGCATCATATATTCTCACCTTTCAAGACTTCACACAGCAATGCCTCTCCCACATACGTCTTTCTTCCCATCTTCCCATGCCAAGCATTCTGCCAACATGTTGTGCTTCGCCAGTTTTCCAACTTTTCCCAAAGCTTGACTCATATCTTCCTTCACAACAGCTCAGGTTCCTAGGCATTCATCAACTCATCATCTTCTGATCCTATCTTAAGAGTTTTTCCCTGCGCTCTTCCAACACATTCCTTTTTATTGATTTGCTTAGCAGTCCCTTTTAGGACAAGAGCTTCTGAATGAAAATGTTAAGACTTTCAAGTAAATTTCCTGACAAATCCTTTTCTCTTCAAGCCCCAAACCAAATTTTGAAAGGAACCGAGAAAAAGAATCAACACTTAGAAAGACAACTTCATTTCTATGAGGAGGGAGATGATGAGGTTGAAGAGACTTGACTTGATTTGTTATCATTTGCCCTATGACCTGAATTAAAGTACTTGCCATCACATACTGTAAACCACAGTGAATATTGATCAAGTTGAATAACCATGCTGTAGCTTTATACATATTTGCATTATCTGGTATAGAACTCCCCCATAACAATATTTCTTTGGTTTTATAGTAGTTTGAGAGACACAGATACTTTAAAAACCACTTTTATGCTAGATACAGATATTCAGATTTCTTCTCTCTGACCATGTTTTATCTCCTAAAATTTTACATGTCAAATTTTGAATTATTTTACAAAATGAAATCACCCAATTTTAGAGCAGTATTTTGGATGAAAACTTCTACTGATATACTGAATGAACAGTGAAATGCTTATTTAACTCCTTCTTTGTAAATATTCACTAATTGTCTTCTAATGTTGTTGTACTTGCCTGATGAATTCTTTAAATAAACTCTGTCATATCTCTACCAATAGCTCAGACTGCTTTTAAATTAGGGTCAATAAATAAGTATGTGGAAGAAGTTACTGATGACTGTTACAGCCATCCTGCTGACTGCACAAGTCTAAATACTGATGTGCTAGATACAAAAGGAAATCTTGCTTTTCATAACCTACACCCCCTTGCTAAAGCTAAAGTCTGAAACACAATTCCCTGCTTTCCTGGATATTCTGCGCCAGGTTTGTTTGTTTTTACAAAAGTTGTCCGATGATGCAGAATTCTGTCAAAAGTTTTATGATTTCTATTTCTAATAGTAAATTATGTAGCAAGTGTGGCTTTGATAAGATCACGTTTGATTAGATGCTGTATGTTTTTAAATTAATTTCCCTCCCAGCTCTTTGCAAGGAATAGTAGCCCACTGCAGAGAGGTTACACTGCTGTGGACTTTGTCTGTTCCGCCTTAATGATACAAGGGAGTAGCCAAGCAAGAATAAATGAGGTACTTTTGGTGGGTAAAAATGTGAGCTGACTGTCAGTGTGAGATTGGTTCTAGGAGCAGTTAGCCAGCAGTAATAGGGCACACTTGAGTAATTGAATTTGCATAACAAGGCCTGCTGAAGGGCTCTGACAGGCCCGGAGATTTGTCTGGCTGGAGATCTCCAGATGGACGTGACCACACAGCAGCTGGGTGGCACGTTGCTCAGCATGGTCAGCAACACCCAGGCTGTCAGCTGGCCCCTGCGGTTGCGAAGCCCTGGCAGGCCAGCTGGTGGCTTCTGACAGCCAGTGGCCCCGTTAGAGAGGCTTTTCATTCTGCCTGTCAGGGTACGGGACCTGCGGGGACCAGTGGTAAGATGTAACAAGTCACCAGTGAGAGCTGTTAAGATGCTTCAGAAACCTGCTTCTGTTAAATAGCTGCTGCTTTACCGCTGAGAATGAACCTTCCAAAAGCTTTTTCCATCCTTTAACAAGGACAGGACAAACCTGTTCTTCAGCGTTTTGTTTGGAAATCTCTCATTTGGTGTTCGTTTCTACATGTGTAGTTCCTATACCAATATTTGTGCATCTAACCATGCATAGCCAGTGACAGAAATGCATTTTTATGGGCTTTTTGTACCTTTGTAAAACAAAATACTGTAATATTTTTCTTCTGTATCCCTTCTATCTGTACTAACATTGCTGTAGATGTAACAGGTTCAGTTAAAGGGAGCAGTTTTTGGAAAGGAGAATAAAGGAGAATAACAGTCTAGGCAACAAGCATTCTACTTGAACAGGTGCACAAATATTCTGTATAGCAGGAAAAGAACATGCCTTATACGGGAAATAGCTTCCTCTCTCATTCCCCAAGAAATTATTTTAAAAAATAATCTTTAAAAAGATGTCCCTTTGTTGTCCCAAGTTGCTTAGTTCAACCATCCTGAACCTCAGACTCTAGTCATTAAACTGCTGGATTTAAACCCCCCTCCACTTCCCAAATTTGGAAAAGTTCCTGTTCCATAGGAATTTAGAATCTGGCTCATTTCATTCCCAAAGAAGTAAGGAAACCACTAGAGACACCTGTTTACTGCTGTGCTTATTCTCTGTCCCCACTGGATGTTCTATTACCTGTTCACAAGGTGACATAGCTGAAGCAGGTAGGTGCCTGCTCTCTAATATATAGACTTGCTATTTGGACGTTCTGGTTTTTGATGGATGCAAGCCCCCACAAACTGACGGTACTAAGATTATTATTTTAGGGATGTTGATCTTAGTTGAATCTCCAAATGTACCATTTTCTTAAGGTCCTTGTGTTGCTTGGCAAAGTTTACCACTTTCTTCAGAGAAAGCTAGAAAAGAGGCCTTTTTATGTCTACTATTCTTCACATATCAGTGGTATTGCTCTTTTGGGGTTGTCACCCACAGGCTTCTGCCAAACCAATGGCCTTGTACCTTTTTTTTTTGAAAAATAAACGTTGGATGTTGGATTATTTTGAAAAATAAATGTTGGCTGTTGGATGTCTAAGTTGGATATTAGTCTCTTCTCTTTTTACTCTGTTCCCTGTCTTTCTAGAAAATAGTCTTTTCAGCTTGACCAGTAGGCCCGGGCTCCATGTTTTTACCTTTCTCACTTGATTCTCACTCCTCTGACCTATGCTTAGAACTTACTGCATCATGAACTGTATCCACTCCCTATTTTCTACCTTTGAAACCTTCAGTACTGTTAACATTCATGCCAAATCCTGCTGTAGCCATCTTCTTTTACCAAGAGCCATCGCAGCCTGGCTCTAGGCTCTTCTCACCCAGATGGTAGTTTGAAGGTAACATAAGACCATCCACTAATTCAATGATTCATATTTCTGCAGGTGGGTTGGGATCCCCTGCCTGGACTTCTGCAGCCCAGCTTTAGTGAGGCAGGAGTCTGTCTTTGATGAAGGAGGACTTTGCATCCAGCTGAGCTCAGGACACTTGGTAAAAGCAAGGGCCCTCTTGCCCCCTAAGGACCATATTGGCTAGAGAAGTATGAAACAGTCTCATGAAGCATCCCGTTAGTCCCGTCTCTGACTCTGCTCTAGCACATTAATTTAATACTGAATCCCCATTTTATCTCTCTGTAGGCAGGCTGGAATTCCCTGTCTGAACTGCAGGTTCCTGGGTTTAGCAGGCAGGTGACCTTCTGGCAGTGTCTGGTATTAGCTTATACAATAATCAACTATATAATTTATTTATAAATTTAATCCATCTTTGACTGTTGCAGGATGTCTGTATTCTCTTTTGTCTCAAGAAAATTATGACTTGACTATTAAGATCAAAAACTTTTAAGAGTTATTTCTTTTTTCTTTTTATGAAGAACTCTTTGATATCGCCTCAGCGACTTTCCAGAAAGGATTCTGTCGTGTAAAAGAACTCCACATGAATGGGGAATAAGCAAGAGAAATTGTGAAAGTAAATGCCAGTTTGGTCATTTATAGGCTTTATACATTTTTAGATGTATTTTTTCATATCAGCTATAATAAATGCTCAGTATGCAATAAGTCACTTAGAAAAACTATTATTGGAAGAAGTGGAAAGATGCCATTAAGCTTTTTAATTAATTTTAATATCTATTCATCAAGGAAGACTTAAATAACAAGTTATAAATTTTGCTGAGTCCTGTGATGCTGTAATGTAAAACTTAACAAGATTTGGCTTGTAGAATGGTCACCTCAAAGTATTTCTGCTCAAACAGCAGTGACTACTGAGTAAATCATTGGTTTATGTCCATCAGATTAAAAAATAGGCATGTAGAGAATACATTTGACAAAACTATCTTCCTTGCCACCTTGTATTTTTGCTACATGAATCCGTTGCTCGGAGGGGAGAGGTATTTTAAGTCTGATGTAGATATAATCCCTGCAATTCTGTTGCCAAATAAGCAGGCATTTTTCAGTGCACTTTCTCTGATTCTGGATTTTTTTTTTTAACTTAGACTCTTGCCATTAATCTAGATACATTATTATTGAGATCAACCATTCTTTCCTGGCACAGTAGTATATGTATCTAATCAAAATACTGAACAACGATCTCAAGAAGAAACACTTGGCAGCATTTTGAGATGCTTACATAACCTTTTTACTGTTTAATAGATTCAGTACAGTTCCAGCTAACTCTTGATAGAAACTAGCTTTAAAAAAAGTGCAGCATCTTTGCTTCTTGCAGGTGATTCTGACCTATTTCTTTTCCTTTTTGTGTGCATGTGTGTTTCACACAAAGAAATGTACTTGAGGAGCGTGTAGAGGGCACACAGGGACAAGAAAGGCAGTTAGAAAAAATACACGCTGCACACAACAAGAACAGTTGCTGAAATGCAGAAGTCTATAGTAAAATTTTAGTCTAAGGTGGTTAAGGTGTGGATATTTCAAAAGTTGTGGCAGGTATGATTCGCTTCTTGATAGAAGTGCAAGGTTAGGCTGCATTTAGCACATCTGACTGCTGCCTATTAGCTGTGCTAATTAGCTATTTCTGACACTGATGCTTTACTTATGTGCTAGGTGCTTGGTATTTTAAGTACTGACTTGGTCAGATTTCTGTATTTTGCCTCTTAGAGGCATATTGGTCAGAAGAGGGTGCAGCAAGACCCAGAGCCATACTTGGTGTACATCAGCTCTTCGATTAATATAAGGGAGGAGGTAAAGTACAAAAATTAAGAAGAATTTGCAGTTTAAAGGTGCTTGTTAGCATGAAGTCTGTGTTCTGAAATGAATTGCTGTAGTTGTGCTGGACCAAGACTGGAGGGTTGTTAGAACTGTTCTTCCTAGCTTCCCTATTGTTCTTTACAAATGAAAGCCTAAAACTCTGAGGTGCTGTGTTGAGGGAAGAAAAAAACATACCTTCTAGTTACCTATTCTGAGACCAGAGTACAGAGAGGCACAGAAAGGTTGCAGAATAACCTCTTAAAAAGCATATTTTCAAAAATTTCCAGAAACATGTTTGTATCAAACAAGTGCAGTTCTTTCTTCAACTTCACTCTGGGATGTTAAAATGTTAATTTTGAAACTGTAATGATATGCCCCTATGAAGACAAATGTATTTTTTTTTTTGACTTGAAACCTTTTAAAAGGCTGCTTAACAGTAAAAGAGACGCTAGCCACTGTTTCTCTCCTGCTAACATTTCAGAATTATCTTAGGCATTTCATAGATAGCTATAAGCCAAGTAGAAGACATGCCAAATTATACTGTTTGTTCCAGGTCCTTGCTTCCTTGCAAAATTTTTGTGCATGAGGAGGAAAAAATGGTCTCAGTGCATTGAACTAATTATGTTTGTGCCAAAATATTTTAGAGAACACTTTAAAATGGGAAGTTTTGAACTGCTGTCTGGCTTATTTTATCAGCAGTGACAATGACAGCATATTTTAATTGCATGTGACCCAGATTTCTAACACAATCTGATTTGTGTAAAATTTTGTTGTTAGAAAATAAATACTACTCAAGATGAGAATATGGTTTGTCCTAAAGGATGGTTATTTATTTCCTTATTTCCTAAAACAAGTTACTTATTTTAATTTTGATGCTACTGTCCTCTCTCTCTTAAGCATAGAGATTTCTATGCTCTTCTTGGCTGTCTTTTCCTCATTGGTTTGGCTGCTGTGCACAGTGATGACCAATTCTTACCCACTCTTGGCTCATCATTTCCTATGCCTTGGACCTGTTTTTGTTTTGTTTTGTTTTTTTGTTATTTTATTTTATTTTTTTTGGTTACTAATTTAGGTACATTTTTTATTTCTCTCATTTACTGTTATTGAACTTCATTTAATTGTTTTTTTTATCTCATAGTTATGGACTGTTTTCATATGATATAAATCAACTTGGGATTCAATCCTTTAGACTAGTCATCTTTCTCAGCCTCAGTTTGACATCTATGGGTGGGCGTATGTGCACGTACATGTGCAGCCATCATCACCAGTTCAATGTGAGATCCCATCTGATGCTTTAAACTTTCAACATTCTCTAATTTTACTGAGGAACAGACTTAGGCACCTCCATCTCCCAAAGTCTGTGTCTTCTACTTCATTTTAGTCTTTGCTTTCAACCAGATTTCTAGGGTCCAGTTCTGTTCTTCATCTACAACACACCTTATAAATAGTCTTGTCTCCCCACCTTGGTGTAGACAAAACTCTCTTCCAGACCCTAGTTATCCTCTTCCTTGATGACTGCAAGCACCTTCTGTCTTGTCTGGATATCTGTAAATGTACTGAATTGATTTGCAGTGCTGGAGCTGTACATACGTTTTTTTCTGTTACATTTTTCTGGTTGAGTTATTCTCCTAACACCCCTCTGGAGCACTGTGTCTAATTCTGGGCTTCCCTGTGCAGACACGGGTTTCCTGTAATGAGTCCAAGGAAGGGCCACAATAAGGGACTGGAACATCTCTCCTCTTTGAAGCAGCTGAGAGAGCTGGGACTGTTTAGCTTGGAAAAGAAAAGAGTCCGGTGGGGATCTTATCAATATAGTTAAATATCCAATGGCAGGGTGTCAAGAGGATGGGGCCCGACTTTTCTCAGTGGTGCCCAATGTCAGGACAAGGTTAATGGGTCCAAAATGAAACACGTGAAGTCTACTTGGATGCAAGGAAACCTCTTTACTCTGGGAGTGGTTAAATACTGGAACTGGTTACCCAGTAAGGTGGTTCGCAGCAGGTTCAGACCAAGTCATCTCCAGAGGGCCCTTTCGACCCCGAGTGTTCTGTGGAATGGTGAGGAAGAGTAGAAACCCAACAAAGTAAGAAGGTAAATAAGGGAAGTGAATTGAACTACAAAGGGTTCTGAAATTTTTATTTGGTTGTCATTTCCCTGCCATCAGGCAAGAATGGCATTTCAGCTTTTTCTGCAAGATATTGGTGCTCTCTTCCATATTACTCCTGTTGTGGTAAGCCACTGCCACCTGCAAGTCATTTCTAAGAGTTTGAGGACTCTGTTGAATGTAGGGATTCTGATCAAATTGTTACATGATACATCTTGTGTCTTGGACAGCCCGTTTGCATGCAGAATCTGCTGCTTTAGGAAGTTACTTGTAGTGTCCACACAACAAAGACAGCCCGTTTGCATGCAGAATCTGCTGCTTTGGGAGGTTACTTGTAGTGTCCACACAACACAGTCAGGCTTATGGAGGGCTTTTACCTTAGTTTGGGTAGACTGTTCATTTGCCAAACTCTAGTGGTGTCAGGGAGACTTATTCCTTGATGAAACCAGGAAAAATAAAATTCTCTTGCTGCCTTCTTCTGTCTCTCCAAGAGGCAAAAGTGAGGAAAAGGGAGTTTATTCATACACAACCAAAGTGAGAATGGTAAGCAGGATTTTTAAAAGGGCTCATAGAATGAGTGGACAGTGATGAACCCCTGAGATAAGGAAGCTTTGGGTACTGGAAGAGGACTTCATGGCTTTGGAGCAGAGGATCCAGCTGAACTGCAGGACTTCGGTAAGCTGCTCTGTGAAAGAGTAAGAAGTCCTGCATGACCTCGAAGATGCCCAGCAGCTTCAGGTGAAGGATCCTGGACATCCCAGCAGATAGATTTACCATTTTTGTTTGTTGGAGACCTAAATATAGCTTCTCAGGATGAACCCTTCCAGGTAGGCCTGAGCTTCCACGAGCGAGCACCATGGCTGTGCTTCTGTATGGTGGACTCTTTATTTATTGCTGCACTTTGGGCAGAGGGTTGCAGAGAAGGTTTTAGACTACTATCAGGTGCTTCAAAGCAGTTACACACACATATCTAGCAGTGTTTGCAGCTACATAGGACAGCCTTTGCAAAACAAGCCAGCACTTAGTAGTCAACTGGCATACAAAAACTTTCTGGTTTCTGAATGGAAAAGCAAAGCTTAAACATGTGGCTGTGCTGGCAGCATAAATTATTTTCCTGCTTAAGTGTCCAGAATTGCTTTATTCCTTCTTTACATTTCCAGAAGAGCTTTTAACTGGGAGTTCAGACATCAGGGTTCTTGTTTTGTCCAAGTTTTAGTCAAGTCAGTTTGACATGTTCCTCTTCCTTGGCTGCCAGTTGTTATAAGTTAATACTTGGAATGAGCTTTCGCTTGTCTCACCCACGGTCATTCCATTCATATGTGGACACTTTGGGGGATTTTAGTCACAGCTCTTTTCCAGTTCCTTGTCCTGAAAATCCCTTAACCCTTTTGAAACCATTGGGGAGCAGTATGAAGTGAGAGGTGACACAGTTGTGTTAGTAAGGAGGGGGGAGGGAAAAAGGCATAGCAGTTCTCACCTATTTTGCAATAGTGTTCTAACATTAAAAAGTAGCAGCAATTATGTTTATGCCAGCTAATATAATTTTGCAGATAAATAGCATCTAGATTTACCAGCTTCAAGCTTGGTTATTTGTATTCTGTGGCTTCAGAATGCTGAGAAGCTGGTGCACAAGTTTCATAATTTTATCAGCCTTTTGGCCAGGTTAAATCAGAACGATACCGAGAAGATTCAGCAAAATCTTACCAGCCTCATTGCAACTGGTAAAAGTTGCTTCTTTTTTATTTTTCTTTTAGTCCACAGAGAAAAGATAAATTCATTAAAAACATATATATGTAATGATAAGTGGGCTATACTATGGTTTTGAGTTATGTAGGAAAAAAATCTTCACTGTAAATATATGAAATGTTTTTTCCCCCTTCTATTCATGAATATAACATATAGAAGTTATTAATTACTTCAAGTTGGTTGGTCTTATTAGGCTTAGGTAGCTTTCTTCTATGAACCATGCAGCATCCCTCATACAAACTGTTTCCTATTTACCAATGAGTATTTTTATTGCCTTGTTGACCTTAGAAAAGCAAGAACAATTTCTGATCATTTCCTGATAGGAATTGACAGCAGCAGGTTATACAGTAGCATATTCTGATTTTTTTCCCATTTGTATCAACCTGGGGTTTGTATTTGGACAGCCATTTTGAAGTGTTTCACTGTACATCAAAATAATAGGTCCTAATGGATTGCTTCCTGCTTGACTAGACAAACATATTTATTTTTAAAATATTTTCTTCGGTGCCTTAGCGACTTTAAAGGAAACAGAAGAGCAAAACAGAGCAGATTTCCTTTTAATGGCTTTGCTTGATCAGATATTTATATTCCGTGTATGGTTTTATTATATATTAAATTCTGACAATAAGGTAGCTTTTCC
>JAVCKT010035559.1:1033-20968 GCA_032273925.1 Rhynchotus rufescens | reverse complement strand
CTCTCCGAGGTCAGCAGTGTTCAGATTAATCAGGCTGACATTTCATGCCGGTGGGTCATGAACTGTTGATAATAGCATTAAATGGTGATTCACTTGCTGCGGGGAGCACAGCTCATTATCCAGTCACTGTATTAAATCATTGCCACAAACAGCTAGGAGCTTGTGTGTGCGCGTGCACGCCTGTATGTACAATCACACCCACACTGACACACAAACACACACCAACACGCACAGTCACCCACTTGTGCACAGGAAAACCGGCGGTCTGGGCTCTGTCCTGCACTGTCTGCTTCTCTCCAGCAATTGGTAAAGCTGTTTCCAGCATATGAGTGTGATGGACTTGTCCCTGGCTGAGAGACTCCAATAGTTCTCCATGAAAAATCTCTTCTCGTATGAAGCAGGACTGTGCAATTTATTTTCTGGCATCCCTCTGATGAAGGGATGTTATTTTTGTAGCCAGTCCGTGGTAGACAAAAGCAAAGAAAAATACATGTACATCCCTTCTGCAGTGCTCGTGCCTGAAAATACAACCAAGTGCAACACGAAAAGAATTGAAATCTAAGTTGCTTGAATTCACTGGGTATAGATTTTGTGTAAGACTGTGTTTGAGGGGCTTCTGTATTAATTTCAGATATGCTTGAAAATATTGGGTTTGTTTTTTATTCTTTTATTTAGACAACGTCCTATTACAAGAAAAAACATGCATCATAATGGAAAAAATGACAAAATAAATGACTTTCTATACAGCTTACAAGCACATTAGTTACGTTGAATAGGAGATTCTACTTTTTAATGCTTAAAATACTTCGAATTTAAATGCAAACCTCGCTTAAAATTCAATTTCATTCTTCTGCAGTGGTATTCGTGTTACAGATGATGCAAGGCATCCGATAAGCAGTTAATCTGAAATGTGGGGGGGTTGTTTCTGTACTTGGAGCAGAACTGGGGCGTCCTCTCCCTCCTCATCCTCGGCGCCAGTGTCGCGGGTTTCAGCGCAGCGGTGACTCTGTCAAAGGCAGCGCCCAGAGGCTCTGACCTCACGTTCCCCAGGTTTCCCAATGGCACTGGCATCTCCCAGCTTTTGCACGGACCCTGGCTAAACGGAGGCTTTTATAGTTCCAAAAGACACGACGTTAATCAGCGTGCGTAGAAGCATATATAGCATGAAAGCCGTCTCTACCTCAGCTTTACCTTCAGAACCAGGAAGGACTTTTCAACCGCAAGCATAAAAAGGGAGACCATTCTCTAAAACAACAATTAGCATACTAGATATTTTAAGAGAAATTAAAACAGATTTTATTTTAAGAGAAATTAAAACAAAAAAGTAAGAATAAAGACATTTTTAAGTCGCCGAAACTGCCCGTTTCCTGTTGCTGCCGTGAGGCCGCCGCGCGGAGCCGCGGGCCGCTAGAGGTCAGTGTGTGGTAACCAACCTCTGGTGAACCAGAACTGGCGCCAAGGCCAATAAATTACGCCGTGGATTTCGCTAATTAGGAATTCCTGTTTAATCACTCACTGACAAGTTAACTGTGGCAGTGCTTCTATGTACTTTGCATACACAGTTATGTTAATGTACTGTTATATTTCACGCGATGGAGGTCCTCCATCATTAGAGCAGTTCATTACCAAAGACTCTCTTATCTAATCATAATTACTGATTATGAGAAATAATTAACTTTGTTACCCTCTTGATTCTTGATTCACTGCAAAATGCCTTGTTTTTCTTTTCTTCTCTTTCCTTTTTTTTATTTTTTTTCTGAAGAGCAGGGCTTGTACTGACTTCAGAAACCTCCTATTAAAGAAAAGGTTTAGTGTGGGTTTTTTTTGCCAAATTGTTGAAATTGTAGTGTTAAGATAGTTACAATTAGTGAGGAGGGGGAAAAAAGAGACACACAAATGATTTTTCATTGGTCTTTTTAAGCTGTGATTCAGTACAGCTGAATATGAAAATATGCTTTTTTTCGGGAAAGTGCAGCATTTGGAGCATATAAATATTTGTAAATCTAAACCATATAATTGCATTTTTGTCCTTTATGAAATTATAAAATTATTAATAAAATTAATATGTCTTCTTTTATTTCCATATTAAATTTGAAAGTAATGCAGTGTGAAGAAGTATGACTGTAAATTACAAGGGCTTGAACTCATTGAATATGTGACATCAAATAAATTTGAGAAGTAAAATACATTACATTTTAGGCTGGAGGGCAATACTAAACATGACTCTGTGAAAGAGATGTATTATCTGTTTTGCAACGGAATAATAATAGAATTATGCAGAGAAAACAGATACGAGAAGGGTCTTACCATGGAGGGATTCCTTAAATAGAAGGTCTGTATTAGTGTACGTTGCTTTTGAAGTAGTTGTCATTTTGCATGATTTCACCACTGGGCTTTTCTCAGTAAAAAGCTTCTGGAATTAACTCTGAATATGCTGCAGTTACACAGGAGAAAATGCTTTACTGCTTTGTGAATACCAAGTTAGGCATGCTTAAAATAAGCCTGTATTTTAAAGGAGAGGCCGAGAGCGCCGAGAATAGCTTGGATGTGCTGCTAACTGTGTCCTGCAGCAAGAGCCAGTACTTACAGCGGTGAGGTGAAAGGATTGCCTACCTAAAGCACTGTTAGGGCAGTTCAAAGTTTGGGGGGTTGAAGACCCCCCAAATTCATCATCCCCATTCTGCTGATGACTGTTTAAGAGGCGCTTATTCAAAAATGTACAATGCAGTCTTCAGTCCTTTTGTTTTTAAGCTTGCTTTCTTATTTCATATAACAAAACTGTATCAATTTTACTCTCACAGACTGTCCCCTACATAGATTAAAACTCAAAATATCAGCTGGGCAAGTGTCCAGCACAGAATACTGGAGATAGATTTCTTTAAAATGACTTGTCTGATGTTTCTTTTTGGCTATATGTTGCTGTTTTGTTTGAGATTTTCATTATATTGCTGCTCTTAGATATTAGACATTTTTTAAATGTTGCAAATATAAATATGCTCATAATGCTTTTCTTTTGGGGAGGTTTGGGAGTTGATACAGCTATAGCTCTTAAGTTAACTGGAAATGATAGGAGTAGGTGTGTTCCTATTACTATCTTGTTCCTTTCCACCTCTTTATATTTTGTTTAATTTTCTGTGTTTATATTTTTATTTTCTTAAATAACAGGGAAGAGCTAATGGGTGCGTCAGTAGAAATTTACATTTTGTGACTTGAGGCATCTACAGCTGGCTTTCCAAAAATGAACCTTAAGCAGAGCAATTGAACCCCTACCTGTTGAGCAATGCAGTTTAAATACCTACCTCAGGGTGATTTCTTTCTCCAGCTCTGCTTAATGCCTTCTTTATTCAACAGAAAAACACGATGCAGTGTTTTGTTGGTTTGGAGGAGGCCTATGTGAGGGTGAGGAAAGAAGCATAAAGGACTAAAGTGTGCAGGTAATTTTGTTGTAATTGCTTATATATTCCACGATGATGTATAAAAGGAGTCCCATTTAGCTTGGGACTAAGGTAAAATGCTTGAGTATTTCAAACATTCTAGATAAAGGCATTCAAGCCCAACTAGCAAAACTGGCAAATGTAGTGGCTTGCAGCTACCTGTTTTTTGTAATTTATGGGGTTCAGCAAGTCAGCCAGGTGCCTGGCTTTTGGGTCATGAATTTGCACAGCAACAGTATGTTGCTCAGTGAAGACATACGAAAGCAGAAGCTAAGGTGGGCTTTTCGTTCTGTTAGCAGCCTCTGCTGTTCCTCATGAATTTTGTGCTTTGGGGAGTTTTATTTATCTGTTTGTTTTGGTATTATTTGTAGATGCTCATTAGAGCAGACAGCACAGGCAGTTGGTAACTGCTCAAGTGCCTTGGTGTTTCTCCTGCAGGTTACAATGGCTAGAAGTGAATGTGGTGCTTTAAAAAAACTGCTGCAGGCAGAACAATCTCGTCAGGCCTTTCTTCCAGCTTGCACTTTTGAAAAAGTTACAGTACCTTCTGTGTGTATTTGCCTTTAGTGACTTATTTTCTTTGGCTAATCATTTTGGAGGTGTCGCTTACTACTTAATAGCATCTCGTAAAATTTTCGTGATGCATTCCCTTCATATTAAACTTCCTGGACCACAGCTTCTGCTCCGTTTTTGTATGATTTTTCTAAGAGGGTGTATTGTTTTCTGTGTTTTGGCATCCTTCTGTGATAGATCTAAATTAGGTTGAAGTTTTATTATTTCTGCTCTGGTGTCCATAGCCAAGTTCAAGCACTAATCCCTATAGAATTGTACTCAACACTTCCATTAAAAGCATAAATCTCCTCATTACCATTGTGCCTTTTTTTTTTCTAGCCAGTTCTTTATGCTTCCATCTGCACTACTTTTTACCTTCAAGTCCTGATGATGGTTAAGTCACTGCTTCTGTGCCCAGAAGTCATATGCGCTGCTACCGCAACATGTGCATGTACCTACAGTTTATATACACCTCAGCTCATGATTCAGGTACCTTTAGTATATCCTCCATAAGATCCCTGAGCAGGGTGCATAGCAGGATTTCTCAGCTTGCCTTGTGGCACTGGAGAGTTTGATACCATCTTTTGTGTTGCACAGCACCTCACAGGACAGGGAGCCAACCCCAACTGCATCCTAGGTGCCAGAGAACAGCTATCACAGTGTTCTTATCTCTTTCTTTGTACTGTTACGGGAGGCAAAAATCATTTAATTACTCTTTCTCACGCTGGGCTATCCAGAGCAGGTAGCCTATTGCGCAGCCCTTTTGCGCCTCTCTTTCTGTTTATGCTGCTGCTATGGGAAGAGCTGTATGGAGCATTACTGCTGATGCTCACAGTCTGGGCTGCTCTCCCTCTCTCCTGCCGGTGCTGGTGGGAAGCAGGAGTGAGGGGGAGGAGGGAATTATTATTCTGCTGCTGACACAAGGAGAATGAGAGTGGCTTGATGCAACAGAAGATTATGTTCCCTGAGGATAAACAAACAGAAGGAGATAAATTAGGAGAGAGAATAATCCTGTTAATATGTGCATTCCTTAATTCTGATTCCATTTTTGAAAACGTACAATTTCACAGAGTTCAGAGATTTAATTAGTACCTCCTATAAGCTCCCTCTCAAAGTTTACCTTTTAGATTGCAGAGTAATGCTTCGGGTAGGCATTCAAGATGCACGGATTTGCCCATATACAGGAGCTGTGGGTTGTGAATGTGGTGGGAGGAAAAACCAATAACATGCTCATCTCCCTGCCTTTCTCAATTAAAAAAAATAAATAAAAGTAGAAATAAAAAACTTTAGTTTTGCCGACTTTCCCCAATCCTGTTTGTTAGCAAGTCGGAGCAGCTCCTTCCTTGCAGCGTTCTGTTGCTTTTTCAGCAGAAGCTGGGCCATTGTGATATTTATCTGAATTCAAACAAGGCTAATTAAAAGAGCTGCTGACAGTTGTTGTGATCTGACTTTGACTGGAGCTTGATGGTCATTATGGGTAAATAATGAAGCGGGTCTGCAAATGTAGCAGCTGCCAACTTGGGATAGAAGAGCAGCTATTGCGTCCAATTTAAGGATCTATCGACCGCTTCCTTTCTCCCTGCAGATCTTCTTCCTAGCAGAAAACTAATGTTTTGTACCGCTTTGTTTTGTGGTTTCAGCTCTTTCTGATACAGTCTATAATTTCCTCTTAAATATTTAACCTAGTCCATTATTAGCTTTCAGAGTTAACAACTTTTCCATTGGGCTTTCCTTGAATTTTTATCTTGGTTTGGTTTTGCAGTTTGTTTTTATGTACAAAGTAACTGCTTAAATAATTATGATAATATGGATTTAATTTGCCTGTTGCTGCAGAATAAAAATCCACTATTTTTTTTTTCTCTTTGCACAGCTGTAATTTAGCAAACTGTGTAATTGGATTATACTGCAGTGGAGATGCCTTTACTTCCTTAAGCCTGCTTTTTCTTCCAGCATAATATCAAATGCTCATATAAATTTTCGAAGCACTGACCTGAAGCTCCCTTTCCCTTTTTGTTCCAGCACCGGGGGTTTATGAGCTATGGCGATGCAAAGCTCTATTTATCAGGCCGGAGGATTCGCGCTGCCTTTCATTAGGGTGCACTTGCAAGCGCGCTGCCGCTTCATCACGAGCTTCCTCTTGTCCCATTAGCGACCAAGAACTGGTCTGTTAAAGGCAGAAAGGCGCATTTTAATAGTAGATTAATTTCACTTCCATCTGAAAGCCCTGCCGTTATGAATGCAGCAGAGGCACTGAAAAGTCACCGCGGAATTTTACATAGCCCAGAACAGAGCGCGTCTCCCCAGCACTTGCTCGGCTGCCATTAGAACAGGCTGCGCGCATTATGTAAAGCGCACGGACGCGCCCGCGCCTAGCGCGTAACGCGCCACGACACGGGGTCTTGCTGGGAAGAAATGATCCCGAGCCTGCCCCTAAAAGACAAGCCTGGCTTTGAGATATAATGATGAAAAATTGCCCATTTATTTGTGGCTCGGTGTTTCAGCAAAACGCAGACTTGGCATCGTGGCCGGCGGCGGCGCTTGGCGCTCGGGCCTGCGCTCGCCCGGCCTTGCCCAGCAAAGGCCGGCCCTGCCTTAACAAGGGGTTATGTTATGCTGGTTTATGTTAAACCAGATCACCCCCTAACATGTGCCGAGCTATTCATCTGTGTCACCAAAACCCAAGAGAACATCTGACATGGACTTCGAAACAGAAACAGTGATCACTTACAAATCAAACATGGCACGCTCTAAACCGATTGTGCACGGCAATCTTTTCCAGAAAGGACAACTAATTGAACATGATAAAGTGTAAAGTTAATTAACACCCTTAAATTTGTTGATTACTTTCACGGGATTATATTGTTCGGTGAGTAGCAGCTTTCTGTCCCAGCTGTCGCCTTTTTAGCGAATGTCGCCCGGTAAACAATAGAGACACCATAACAAGTCGTAAATGGTCCCTGTGACAGCAGCCCCTTGTGAGGCGGCATCTGTAGAAAATGATTAGAACAATTGCATTTTAAAGACGGCTCACATTGCAGCCCGGTCCCATCGGCCCTCTTCTTTATCTCTGCTGATGGCAGGCTGCTTAAAACATTTAAGTTCTTTTGAGCAAATTAAGTGATTTACTGGGTTTTCCCGGCTACGGCACTAGGGCAGCTTCATAGGTCTACCTTTGATGCTGATTTTATAACAGGGAGAAACAAGGTCCCTTGGAGCAGGTTTTTTTTTTTTCCTAGCCTCTTCTGTTTACTTGCGCCCAGGAAATAGATTTGAGGATGTCAGGCTGTCTGTGAAGCAAGTAGAAGAAAATGATGCCCTATCTATACGTCTCCTCCTGCTTCCCTTAAATTTATAGTATAATTTTAAAATAACCTGCTTTTGTTTCCAGGAGGAATTTGTAGCTGCTGTTGCCTATACGTGCCTTTTAATTGGTTTGAGCTTTATGTATGCAGTGAAACGGCAGTAACCTTTTCAGTTAATCTTTCCTTGTGTATCTTGGTTTAACTTTCAGTGGGTTGCAAAAGACAAAGTATTTCATGGGAGCTGGCAGGTCCGTAGAATCGCTGAGTCCTGTAAAACACTCACCTCACACGCGGAGCTCCTCTGCGTGCACGCACGTGTGCACGCAGGTTCTCAGGCTCAACCTGCCCGAAAGAGAGCAAACAGGACAAGAAACTGCTTGTCCGAGGCCCCTATAGCCACTAAAACTGCATTTGTCCAAAGCATTGGAATAAAGGGCTCGTGTGTTATAGGATTTTCTTGCACTTCCCAAAGCACAACGGGGACAGTGTCAACTCTTGCACTGGAAGATGGTACAGCATTGTAAAATGGGAAATTGAAACTAACCTTTATTTTTTCCTGTTTGTTTTTACATCTGTTTTAGTTCATAGATTAATTTTTATAATTGTGCCATGGTCAATATCTTATATGTTGAATAAAACAATGAGAGAATTTGCTTTTTCCCTAAGCTTCTTGATGTTCTAGCTCTTAAGTTTCAGCTAGTCTATTGGAGTCTCTGAAGCAACTAAACATGTCTATAGATTGACATGCAGTTTTACTTTTCCTCTCAGCTTTGTTAGCAGCACTTTTTTTGTGTTTGCATGTGCAGTACAACAGTGATTTAAATATTTTATATGGAGATACGCACATACGCTCTTGTTTTCAGCAGTATAGCTGCTGATGCAGTGATGGTGCTCTATTGCATAGTCTTAGAATACCGCTTCGTTTTAACTAATCCTGTCTTGTTCTTTTTCTGGAAAGGTAATAAAACTGTAACTAGTGGCAGACACTTTACATGTATATCTGATTAACATCTTTTTCTAGCAATTTGTAGTCCTACTAGTAAGAAAAGCGTAACTCAGCTGCCTTTACTGATACAGCTACAGAGGTAAGACCTTTGATTTTGGAACTGGAAACATCAGTAACAAATTACAAGACCTTTCCTAAGACTTTATATGCTGTAAAACTTGCAAATTAAGCAAAGCAAATTGAATTTGAAAGGGCAGGGTGGATACTGAACTGTGAGGCTGTCTAAAACTTGAGGTCATCTGAATCCAGGCTGTCCCTGCACAGCCTTGACTAGTTGCTGTTGTCGTACGGATTTTCCTGAGCCTTACGTTCACATTTTCATCTACAATTCAGACTAAGGAGTCTGAGCACCTCGATTTACTGATTGCCTTGCAGGGATCACAAGTAAGCATCAAGACTGCACAGTCTTGCCCAACAGTTACTTGTCCCACGCATAACTCAGCCAGATGTGATGGGACACATTTTGAGGAACCATTCCATATGTACCTCCCGTGGCTGCAGGGGCAAAGAGTGCACTCTTCAGACCTTGGTCAAGGACCTGCTAGCACCTGAGCAGGAAGCCAGTCTGTGCTGCGCCAGGCTCTGCCGTGCTTCCTTCTTCCTGTTACTCTGGAACTTTTCACTGTGCTTCTTCCAGGGTTCTTTTTTTTTGCATCCTGATGTGCTTTTCTACTAACCTGTTCCTCACAATGTATAAATCTGGGAATTTTCTGTTAATGTCTTGAAACAGCAAGTGCTTTTTGATTCCTCTGTTAGATTTCCTGGACAATTCCCCTATTTAAAAGCACCTAAATTCCTGGAACATGTATTTCTCTTTATTTTTTTTTTCTTTTGTCCGTACAGTAAAACCTCCAAATATTTGCATAGTCCTGTTGTCTCTTGCTTACGTAGTAAAATAAGGAAAGAAAAGCAGAAGTAAAAGCAGAGTATAGTGTTATGATCTACTGAGTTACTCTTGACTAGTTTGTAAAACCTGCTAACAAGGCGCCCTTAAACAGTTTGTGGGGGAATGGTCCTGGGGAAATGGAATATAGGGCTGCAGCCATGGACTCGAGCAATCTGGTTTTATAGAGAAGCAAACCCTACATTGCTAATCACAAATACAGTGTCTCAGAATCCATTCTCTAAGCATGAGGAGGTTTTCTGTTTGAGGAAGAGCAAATGATTTTGGAAGGTTTTCCGGAGTCTTGACCCTGACCTGCAATGGTACAATAAGCACTATTTTAGGTAGGCAGGAAGATACCTTTAAAAAAACGAAATTTTGAAATATAATCATCGTTATTTTAAGCTGCTCTGCTTCCTCCTTTGCTGTCTTTTTTGGTGGTATAAGCTGGCAATATTTTACTGATCTGTGTTGTCTGCATGGAGTCTGTGATTGTGAAATAAAGCTGTGTATATTTGTGTGACCAATTTTTATTTCTATTTTTAACTGAAGTTCTTGTGCTCCTAGACTTGCCGCCAAAACTTTCAGAAATTGCTAGTGTTAAGGATTTGTTGCACTCCTTGTTTAATTCTGATAAAATAGCTGGTAGTTGGCAAGGACCCTAGATAATAAAATGCACCATGAAGTAAATAGGTTTTTGTTTTTAAAAATAGAAATTTCCAAGGCTCTTGCATTATACAACAAATTGCTCTTTTTTCTACTTAACTAATTTATTTTTTTCTACTTGAAATGTAAGTGCTTGAACAAGTGAGAGAGTGCAGCTGTCAGAAGATTAACCAGCTGAAAACTATTGTCAGCATTAATTTTGCTCTAATAAATGACTCTCTGAAGCTATTTAGCAGTCTGTAATCTAGATACAAGGCTATTGACCTATGATGGATAGTACTGGATTTTGTTTGTAAGCTTTGACTTAAATTGTCTACTTAATTTGCTGCAGGTCAGATCACAGGATTAGTGGTAAAGGCTATTATGTGGTTTGAATAAAAATAGCTGGAGGAATGGAATGAAAATCATTGTGTTTATTAATGTAGCAATCTTTGTGGTCATGTACGTAGTAAATTGGTAGCCAACAAGATGACAATGTTCTGTTTGTGTTAGTTCTAAACAGCTTTGCTCTTAGCCCAGTTCCTGGGATTTGCCATTGAGTTCCTGGGGAGGAGTCATTCGACTGAGATCAAGGATTGGCTGCAAATAGGGTGTCTCTTAACCTGAGAAGGAAGATTTTTTTTTTTTTTTTACCACACTTCTTCAATGTCTCAAGAATGTGTTGTAGTAGGAGCAGCAATGTTATATAGAGACCTTTTGGGTTTTTTTTTTCCCTAGCCCTGGCCGTGAGTGATTTCTTCTGATTTCTTCTGGATGCTTCAGGGTTTAACACAGGTTAAGCAGCTGCTTCATTTATTCTTAGTGGGACTCTCCTTCCCCTATTTTTGGCTATTTTGACAAAACTAGTAGAAGCTTACTTTTTTTGTTGTTGTTTGTTTGTTTTTTGTTTTTTTTTTTTTTTAAGGCCTTAATCTGTCAAATTTATGTGAAATTCAGTAAATTCAAGAGCTAGTGCAGACTGAGTGGCAGGATGGGGGGGAGAAATGCATAACAGGTACAGACAGCAGCATTTGCAGCCAGGCACTCCCAGTGGGGGAACCAGCCCTCCTAGCAGCTTCGTGCTGAACTGAAAAACAGTGAGGAGTGTCAGGTGCTCAGAGGTGCTGCAGGAAGGGTTGTTTCTTTCTCCACGTGAAACTATAAAAGTGATATTGCCCAAAGTTCTGTGAATTGCTGTGTCCCAGTATTCTTGAAGTTGCATCCTTTCCTACCAGTAGGTGGTTTTATCTTGATCAAATATTCAAGAGTTGAGGTCTTTGATCCTATAAGTGCTAGGGCTGTATGTTTACACAGTAATAATAGACTTGGAGGAGACTCATCATAGGTGAAGTACTGAGCACTTAAAGTTTACATCATCAGAACATAATTGATAAGATAGAGTTCTTTTCTTAAAAAAATGCTGGTATTGATGTCTTGATGTCAATGTTGTCTTGATGCAGGTGTTGGTGCTGCTCGAGCTGGAAACCTGACTTTCATGGTTGGTGGAGTAGAACAAGAGTTTGATGCTGCCAAAGAGCTGCTGACGTGTATGGGCTCTAATGTGGTCTACTGTGGGGAGGTTGGAACCGGACAGGTAATGATTGCTGAGAACTTAGCAGTTATTTCAGTCTTTTCTGTTCCTTTATTTGTCTTTCATGAAACCCATTTTTTATTCCAGAACCAAATGTCCTATATTATCTCTTGTTTGTTTGCTCTTTCTTCAACCGTATGTATGTATAAGATTGTCCTAGTACTGTAGTACCTGAGTCCTTCCTCAGATTGTCTTGGAGGGTTCAGATTTTTGTTTTTTTCCCCTAAATTTAGTACTTCTCTATGTTCTGAAGGGCAAAAAGCCCCTAGATGCAATGTATACTAATCACTGCTGCACTAAGAAAAAATAAATGTGTCCTAATATATGAAAGAACCACAGGTCACCTTTCCTGGTGCTACTTTTAGGGAATAGCTGTCTGAAGATATTTGATCCTAGCTATTGTGGGCCTAGTTAGAAAGGATACCAAGTTCTATCAAGAAGGATAAAAAGGATACCAAGCTCTATACTGAGTTCTATCACAACTCAGAAACTGATTGACTATTTGACTTATTTTCAGGCTGCAAAGATCTGCAATAACATGCTCTTGGCCATCAGTATGATTGGAACTGCTGAGGCTATGAATCTGGGAATCAGGTTGGTTGGATTTTTATTTTCCGTGTTAACAGTTTGTGTACTTTGCAGCTGTTTTTTCCTGAGACAGCGGTGATTAGATGGCATATGTAAAATTTGGCTAGAAATTCTCTTGTAAAAGCCTTTAACGCGCTAAAGGGATTATTTAACCAAGACTCTTGACTACAGAAATATTTTCTTGTAATGGCTGTATATAGATCATTGCATTCTGCAACTCAAGTAAGAGTTTATTTGTTCTGTTACAGTGCAATGTACAGTAATTTTTATTTTAAAATCTGGACATGCAGAGATCATATAGAGATACCTTTTTTTTTGTATTCTAAGTTCTTTCCAAATGGTTTATTTTATATTTCATTCATATCTAATTTTCTCAACAAAATACATTTCAAATAACAGTTTAATGTTATCTAGTTATAAGCTTCAATATGATGGGAAGCAGAACCTATCAATACAGAAAAGGAAACCTTACCGGACATCTAAAAATCATAGCTTTGCTGCTATGAAGCATCTGTGTCCAAAGAGCTACCACAGAGGCTTTCCTACTCACTGTACAGGCAGGTAACTACCGATGAAAGGGAACAAAAGAGAGAATTCAGAGGCACTGAACGCAGAGCATCTTTTTTCAAGGACAGTTTCTGTGATCCAAATACTGCAGTGTCGCTCTGACTGGATAAACAGATTTTCATTCACAGAGACACACTGGTCAGGATTTTATTTTCATTGATAACTACTCTAAATACCTGAGTACCTGTGCCTTGCAAGCATGCAGCAGCATGGAAAGGCAGTATAAATGCTTATTTACAGTACATAATTTTAATTTACACAGATTTCTCACATAAATTATCGTTCAATATAGAATGATCATTAGGGAAAACACACTACAATTGCTTTCTCTTTAACTTATGATACTTTTTTTTAATGGCAAATATATAAAACCTTTCACTTTTTTTAAATTGTAAGGCAGTATAATAAATAGAACTAACTTTGACAGAGGCAGCACATTCCAGCATTTAGGGCAAGCAATATAAAAGAATGGCTCGGAGAGTCTGCCACTAGTATTTAGTCATTCCTTTTTGCACATCATGCTTCCGCCTACTCTTGCTAGTTACATTATGAATTTCTTGGGGCACAGATTGTCTCTTCTCCTGCGTCTGTACAATGTCTAGTAGTATGGGGCCTCATCTCAACTGGGACCTTGAGGCACTAATGCTATAGAAGTATTACTAACAACAGTAAAGCAGTTCTTTGATCGCACTGAATTCTGAAAACTTAGTGGAGCAATGGTTCAAATGTAAGTAGCAACCTGCCAGAACCTTATTTATCATAGTTCAGCTACAATCTGCCAAAGCAGTGCAAAGCATTAAATTCCTCTCTGATGAAACACTACCTGTTAAAATGGGATTACCAGAAGAGTGGATACAGCACCTCGTACATAAATGCACTCAGGATCAATTTGTAAGCACACAAAGAAAAAAATAGTTAGGTATGAACAAATGGCTAGTCCTTTCAAAGTTTAACAATAAAGTGGTTGTATAAGTTGAATGTATACTGGCTTTTTCCACTTCTATAGAATGCTAATTAGTGGTGTTGAAACTGTATATTTTTGTAAGTGATTAGATTGTTGCTGAGAGCCATACAGAGTTAAGAAATTCTGCAGATGATTACTGATTACCGAAATGTTTACTGGATCTAAATGAAGTGACCCACATAGCTCATTGGTATCCTCTTACCTCAGAGTATTGCAAAATGTACCCACACAACAGCTAATGTCACCCTTTGTTCGCCCAAACTAACTGCTTCAATTTCAACCTGGTTCCTAAAGCATTTCAAAAGTTATTTGAGGTTTTTTTAGGATTTGCTGTAATATCAAATTTTCTTGCAATCATGACTTTTTATAAACATTTTTTTTTCTTCCCTAAGTATTTTGCCTTGAACTTATGACTTCAGAGAAGAATGAGGCAAAGGATATAGAACAGCCCATAACACACAACAGCACTGACAGACTGTGGACAGGCACAGAAGTGGTGGTTAGTCTCCAGTTCTGTCTCTGCTGCTTACATCAGTACTGGGCACACAGTCCCAGCCTCATCTAGTCTTCTGCTGACCTTTGTGGAAGTCTACAGTGCATGTTGAAGATGTTCTGTGCGACAAGACTTACTTTTGAAAAGACTGCACAGCACACAAGCAGGACTGGTCAGCTTTTTTGCAACAAGCTTCTTTCTAGGAAGGTGCAAATTTCAAGCTTCTTTGGCAACTAGATCTTGGCCTTGTTTTTTGCTTTTAAAGAAAATATATGGTGATATTTTCTACTGGTTTATGACACTAATGAGACTTTGCTATAGACAATTGCTCAATTAAGGTCTAAAATACAGTTAGACAATCTAGCTTGAAAAACTGTGTTTATATCTCTTGAGTAGCAACTGTCACAAATTAGTGATGCGTCTGGCTATAAAAAATGAAATTGGACAGGAATTTGCAGTGTAACTCAACTGTAAAGCCATCATACAAATCTAATCTTCACTGAAGTTTTGGGGCAAGGAGGTTTCAGTTCCTAAATTCTGCTTCTGGCCTAACTCCAGCTGAATTGTAAGTCTAAGACTTTCAGAATGAGTATAGAGAGAAGTGTAACCATAAGTCCTTCAATTTATCAATCAAAAAATCTTCAAGAGTATATTTGTAACACCTGCAGCATACACATTCTTCAAAATATCAACCTTCTAGTCAAGGTATAATTCAAAAATAAACAATCCATGTATTTTCCTTTCTACCCTGAAAGAAAAGCATATTTAATTTGAAACAGTTAACTTATCCTAAAATGTCAATAATTAAATTTAAACCACCATATCTAATTCTGACAAGATGAAGAGCTGCAAACTGGTGCGCTACAGTAGAAAGCAACTTCAGAACTGAGCCAAAGTCTCAGAACCACAGAGACCCAGCTGACAACTAGGGAAATAAAACATTTTCACTGTCTACTGGCTTATGACAAGCTTCCATTGTAAGATCTCATTATTAGACATTGTCTTTTTTTAAAAGCAGTTTAAAAAAACTGAGAGAATGCAAGCATGAATTTTTAAGGCTCACTTAAGTAGATTCAGAATGTAGAGTACTTTCTCTCCATCCCCCTCCAGTAATTGCTATTTAAAGATCATTTGAATGACCTCCTAGTACATCTTAGCCATCTTTTTATTTACTTGTCTGGTAAAACCCAATCCTTCATCAGGCCAAATAGTCAAAGAGATGGAAAATTTAAACCTTTCCAGCTCCTGAAGGAAAGTTTCTCCCAACAGCTGTCTTGCTTTATGAAAGCATGAAGTCAGTACATCCAATCTCATGCTATCAATCACACGGGCTGACATTTCCTGCAAACTGTGTCCACAAGACAAACGGGGAAAGAGAACCTAAAAGGAACAACAAATTGCCAAAAAGCAGATGGAATTATGTGCTCTTGTTTATATTTGGCTGTTCAAATGAGCCTGGTCTAAATGCCTTCCCCTTCAGAATTATAGCACTAAGCAGTCATTTGCATCACTGCTGAAAACACCTGACACTCGTATTAAGAAATATTGGGTTTAATTGCAGTCCATTAAAATGTGGAAATGTCTTCAGCACAGGATTAATGATTTAAGTGAACTGTCGGCTTTTAGAGTATTTTTAGGCCCTCCTCCTGCAGATGCAAACATCCTCTTGCTTCCCCCTCGCCTGCCTGAACTTTTGAAGAAAAGGTCTGCCACATGTTTCTCATCTCCTGGCTTTAGGTAAGTAGCATTTAAAATGACTCTGAACATCAAGCATCTATGATTTGTGACTTTCAGAAGAGTGTTTGTGTACACAAAGGGATGTTAAATTGTTGTTTTGACTTTAATCTAAATAATTTTCATTTCCCCTTACAGGGAACATTTTCTACACATACCAAAACAGAATTTTGTTTTTGTCAGGTCTTATATGTACACAAGTATGAAGTTACACACTAGGTGGAACATATTAGCTGCTGGCACTCGGTTTATGACTTTTCTTACTACACAGCTAGTTTCTGCCCCAGATACGGAACTTGCTGTTAGATTTTACTTGCACTGACATCCATGCGTCTGCACACAGAGCAGAAAGAGGGCAACAGCTGCTATTGTTGACAATTGCTTTATGCAGAACCACAGGGGAAAAAACTGTTTAGTGCATTGAATATTGTAAACACTAAGTATAAATCACTTAATTGTCTGAAAAAAGAAAATTTACTCCTTGGTTGAAATCACCAGAACCTAATTTGCTAAACAGTTTTTCAGTGCATTAGGGATACTAACTTCAGAGTTATTGACAACTATCATGGGAGGAAGGGACAAAAAGCAACAGCATTTTAACTGAGTGTCTTTTGTGGCCTTTCCCCCAGAGATCACCAGCACACTTACTATACACAAAGCTTTTGGGGTCTGACCCACCACTGACTACTGAAGTGTAGGAATCCTGCTGACTCCAGGGATTGCAAGATAGACCTGTCCTTTTCTACCCTATTCTCCAATCATGATTCTTTTCACAAAAAAAAAAAAAAAGAAAATTGCAAGGCTGCACTAACTAGCTCTGAGCTTAATGAAAAGAGTATGTCAGAGAATATATTTTCTCTGTATTTTCAAAAAAGTATGATAATGTGAAGAGCTTATGACAAGAAGTTAGAACAGGGAAAAACAGTCCTAAAAATCCAAAAAGTTTGAAAACTAATACTGTCATCAACATGTCCTCTGTTCACTAGCCTAAGAAAATGCTGCTGTCTTACACAGCCCTTACATTTGGCCTCCAGACCCTGTATCACTACTTTCTCTCTTCTCTTATATACCAGAAATCAGGAAATTCATAATTATTCAAACATATAAATCTTACAGGATCAGCTCAGAAGCTTGTGCTGTGGACAGTCTGTAAATACAGGTGCCATGTAAGTAGCTCTACAGTTTGGTCAATCAAAATCAAAACAAAATCCACCCTACAAGTTTAAATTCTATTTGCTAAATAAATGAATGGAAAGCGAGACATAATGATCCAGAAAAAAATTTCATAGATGTCAGCTCTATCCTTCAGCACACTGTTCAGTTTCTGCCCTTTTAACAGCACTAGGAATTTTGTCAACACTAAGTGCTTTGGAGGCTACTTGCAAGCCTGGCCAGAACACATCTCCTACCCCTGAATTCCAGGAACTAACCAACCCTTGCCAAGGCTGCTAGGGGAGGAGGAAGAGGAGCTGGAAGGAGTGCTGCTCTGCAAGGGAAAAAGGGAGTACAGGTACCACAACTTCATTGCAAGATGATCTTAGTATTTGGAAAAAATATAAAAACAAATATATTTGTTATAAGAAACTCTTCTGTTATAAGAAACTCTTCTCAGAAATGTTTCTTTACCAACTCCTTCAGAAATCTAGATCTTCACTTGGCTTTGCTAAGAATTTGGGTTGCAAGAAGATCAAAATTGTGCCTTAAGAGCTACAGGTAATATCTGCTCTCTTCCAATATATTTATCATTTATTTCTTACCAAAGTATGTATTTTGGATTTAAAGTATAAAAGTCTTTAATTATCAAGTGTAATGTATGTCAAAAATGCTCTGTCATTTTCAGAAGATATGAGTGAATATTTTCTTAAGTGTTTTTTCATCTTTTCACACCCTACAAGGCCGTAACACCCTGATTCTCAAATATATTTGCTATTTGAAATTAAGCATGGAATATTCTTATTTTACAGATGCACACACTACATCATTAATATTCAGTTAGACCACCTTTACACATACTGCTAACACATCCAGCTCTTACTTTTATCACTTATATATACACAAGAACAGATGTTTAACAGACTTTAAAACATTTTTTTCAAAATATTATATTTAAGCATTTAAAACAAAATGTTTATGCTTTTTGGCATACTTGTGCTTATAAAGAGCTTGTGCTAAAGTAAAGTGCATGTGGAAAGATAAGTTGCAACTGAATTTAAACTTGTTTTAAAGTATGACTCTCCTTTTGGAGAACATGACCACCCACCTACCACTACCCTGTTCAACTCCTTTTAGCATCATTAAACTTTTTTCTTCCAAGAAGGTGGCAGTATCACAATTTCACTTCAAAATGCCTCAAGGAAAATCTTTGAAAGTGTGAGAACTTCTGAATACATTTGATTACATGGATTTTGCCATGCATTGTGCCACTGCAAGTTTCATCCTCCCTTACTGGTCAAGATCAAGAACAGGAGCTTCTCAGCAACTTTATTTTCATGGTTTGAATTTAATCCCAGCAGGACTGAAACCAGTTTCAAGTTCAAGTACAAAGAAGCAACTGAAGCTATTGTGCACGCTCCAAGTGCCCCACGGGAACTGATCCTGGCTGCTGTATTATCAGGTCCCTTCATTTCACCTCTCCAAAGATTAATCTTTGTTTTCCATCAGTAAGAGCAATACTGCATAGAGTAGCCTATCTGCAGATAGAAGATGACAGGAAATTCAGTCAATTCTTGCAAGAAAATGCAGGATATTCCCAAAAGTCAGGGAAAATTAAGACACAAAGCAGTAGCAGAATGCGGCGGGGGGGTTGTTTTTATTAAACTGAGAACACTACTCACACTATCCCAACCCCAAGAATCTGAAATAAGCAAGAAAATCCAGACAGTACTGAAGACTATCAGTAAGGCAAGCAGAGTTTAAGCAGGCAGGGAGACCATGCTTCCTGGGCAGGCAGCCAGCCAGTTGCCATCTCCATAGATTAGTGAGCTGATCAACAGTGGCTATTTTATAGGGGGAAAGAGGTACTGCAAAATCCTTTACAACTCCCTTTGCCAAAAACCAGGAACTGCATGGACAAGAGAAAGCATCCCTACAACACATCTGTGAAACAGCAATTGCTGTGGCAGCCTTCAGCTTTGCCAAACAACATGGATAAATACTCAAGCCCAGAAGACTCAGCCTTTGGCAGAGGTGTCCTGCAGACATCAAGCAGTCCTGTAGGAAAGTATTGTAGCTGCTTTCAGAAAGCACCTGGGATGGTATAAATCAAACCCTGAAGGAACACATTTCCTACATTTTTTTTTTCTCTTCCTGCAAGAACCATGCCATCCCAAGCTAAAAACATTATATGTTTTATTAAAGTTCAAAACAGAGCTACTGGAATGTTCATATTGCTTGGTCCTGGTTATTAGATGCAATTGTACCTACCTTTTCTTTGCCTTCACTTCCAAATTTTTTAACCAAACACTATGAGAGGATTAGAGACCTCCAGAACTCCATAGATTTGGAGCTGAAACTCAGAGGTAGTTGGACACCTAAATTTCTCTGAAGTTAACTGGCAGCCAATTATTGTGTCAACTACTAAATAGGCCTGTAGCATTATGTGTCATGATCTGGGTCTCCATCTGCTGGCAGACAGAACTACAATCCAAGACAGTATGGGCTATTGTGTCTCTACAACTAACAAACAGTAAATATGATATTTCTCAAAGTTTCCTACCTACAGAAGAAACTTAACATACAAAATTGCAATTGGAAAATATTCTGACAGGGGTATCATGCTGCTCACCTCCCTAAGCCAGGCACATGAGTAGCTGAACATGTCCACTGCGCTTCACCTGCAGCTTTCACACTGCTTTTCCTTTTGATCTGCTGTCCCACGCACACCAAGCCTTTTGGCATGAGCTCTGTCTGCAAAGGAAAAGAATAGGAACTAAAGAAGCCAAAAAAGTCCACATACAAAAATTAGAAAAAAAATGAGATTCTCAGATCAAAACTTTGTTCCAAACTAATTTAAACTGTTTCTGAAGCCCAATGCTGTGCACAAACTGCACTCAGTGCACATGCTAGGAACAAAAAAAAAAATCCACAAGGGAGAAATTACATGTAGAAGTAAAGATTGTAGCTTCTACTGTAAACTTAGATGTTTATGTGGTAAAGCTCAAAAGAATAAGCTATTGC
>JAVCKT010035557.1:8196-27062 GCA_032273925.1 Rhynchotus rufescens | reverse complement strand
CTTCCTATATAAGATGTACGCTGTCACAATAAAGTTGAGACTTGCTGCGCCCGCATGTCTCCCGTCGTATTCCGTCACCCACTTAGGGGTTTTCAGCTCCCGTCATATTCTCATCCCACCAGGGTTGAGAAACACTACTTCTCCAAGAAGCGAAAAAAAAGATACAGTCCTCATCACCAGCAAGATCTGTGCAAAGTGAGAGCCTCAAGTTCCTGGTACATTTATATCTGAGGAGGAGACAGAAACTCAGAGTCACTGACTCTCATAAATGTCTTTTTTAAGATGCTCCCCACCTATCGGCCCTTCCAGAGTTCTACGGAGTGCTGCTTATGGCAACTGGGGCTGTAAGCTACAGATTCTACCTCTCATCAACTGTCTTATGTACACACTTTAAAGTGCCTAAAAGCCCGAATGAACAGAACTACTCAAATGTATAGCAATGTATGCAGACCAAATAATTCCATCAGGAAAAAAAGTATTATGTTTCTGTTCAACTGGGGCACAACAGAGGGGTTTCACTGCACCTCTGCTTCTGCAGCAAGACTGTTTTGCTGATTTAGCCATGCTGTGAATTTCTATAGTGGAAAACTCAAGGAAGGCCAACAGTTTCTTTTCTGTTAGAAACTACAGTTGTTGAGATTTCTTCCGTTCCAGCCCTCCCTTGTAAAGCATGCTGAGATGGAATGCACTTACTGGAGCGAGTGGGCAGCAGTCTGTAATCTGACTTGTTTTTCCTTGCACCTGAGCTTGCCCAAACCACTTAATTAGTCACACACAGTTTCCTGGAACCCAGAGGAGAAGAACTCACTAGAAATTTAAGTGATGTAGGAGAAGACAAAGGCTGAAGGGGGAAGGTGGAGGCTGGGGAGTGGTGTTTGCAAATGAAACTGAAACCACAAAAACAACAAAAATGTTCTATTTTGGGAGTTGAGTAAATTCAGGTTATGTAACCATATGCTCAAGATGCAGGTGGCAAACATAGTAAAAGGAAGTACAAAGAATCAGTAAAGTAGCTTAGGGAGTACAGCCTCAGTCATGCGAAGCACTTATGTAGGGAGCTGCCCATGGGCTCTGCCCCATGGATTCTGTGCTGTTCCTAAGCATATATTTTCCTTTTGAAGTAACAGCTTTCTTTTCTATCAGCACCTGTATTTCTAGGGATATAGAAATCTGTAAGGATGCACAGGAGGAGCATAGTAATCACATTACAACTAGGGAGCATCAACTCCCTCAAGAAGCAGCCAGCAATCTCTTTGGCATCTTTGAGCTCTGACTGTCGCTTCTCTCCATCAGTATTTTCAGGTACACATGGTTTAATGTGACCATAACGTCAAAACATGTCCATAATATGAATGATGAAAAGGTTTACAGGAATGCAAAATTTATGACACTGAAAAAACACAGTTTAAGTCCTGAATGGGAGGACTCAGTCTAGATTAAAGTTAACTGCTCTTATCTTCATTCTGCATGTTAATTTCACTCCCACTTACATGGATGTGGTCATGCAATAGACCTTAGAAGCAAGCTGAGTTCATTTCCCAGATTCTCCTGGGGGGTTGATTTCCTGCAGAAAAACCTGGCTCAGTAGAAGCTTTTGCTCAGTAACTCTCCTACAAAGCAGCCAGGTATCGCACAGTAAATGACACTTTCTCAAAGCCCTCCTGTTCTGTATGAATCTCTATGCCAGCACTTTGCAAAGGAAAATGAAAGCTGGTGTTGCTTAGCTTCTTCTCGTTTTCCAGATGAAAACTCCTCTTGGCCTCCATTTGTTATCACACTGTTTGTTTACTACTTAGAAGTGTAAGGATGGCAAAAACCCAATAAAAATATTTCAATGCTGGGCTTTCCAGTAGTAAGGGCACTCAACTCCTACCTATTTGCATACTGTGATCCACAGTGGAGGTCACAATACAGATTCTATGCAGCTACGTTACTAGACTAAAAAATCTAAAAGAAGCCCCACTCATTAGTCTGAGAGGAGTTTCAAGCTTCTTTTTTAAGATAGTTCATCTCCAAAGTAAAATACTGACAATGCAAAATACACAAAAGACCTCAGAAATACATGATTAATTTAGAAGAGATTCAAAGAAGAGCATATTGGAAGCTACATGCCTTCTTCATTTGTTCTTGAACATTTGTTCATTACAAGCAGGTGTAAGACTGCCACCTGTCATACTTTTATGATCTCTCTGACTAGGAGAACTAGGCTATCTGTGAGTCCCGTTACACCACAAGAGAAGCCAGCAGCACTGGACCATACGACCAGTTTACTGCTCTCTCTCTCCAGCCCCTTTGCTAAACATAGGTTTAATAATTTTTTAAAAAATACAAAATTAAAAAAAAAATGCTTTTAGCTTCCTGGAGCAGCCTGGACCGGCCCGCTGCCCCCTCCCTTCCCTTCCCGCCGCGGCTCCAGCCGGGGATGCTCCCGGCCGCCCGCGGCCGGCCGCACGCGCCCCGCCCCGCAGCGCCGCCATGCCGGGAGCAGCGGCGCGCGCCGCGCCGGAAGCCCGCTCGCCCGCCCGCCCTGTTGGAGGCGGCGTCCTTCCCGTCGCGGCGTGCCCGCTGTCATGGCGGGCGGGCAGCGCGGCGCGATGGTGGCGGTGCTGCCGGGGCTGTACGTGGGCGGTGCTGAGTCCTGTTCGTCGCCTGAGGCGCTGGCGGCGGCAGGGGTGGTGGCTGTGCTCACGGTGGACGCAGAGGAGGAGGCGCCGCCGCCGCCGGCGGGACTGCGGGCCATGCGCGTGCGGGCGCGGGACGAACCTGGCGCCGATCTGCTAAGCCGCTTCGACGACTGCGCTGCCTTCATCGCTGCCGCGCGGGCCGCCGGCGGCGCCGCTCTCGTGCGCTGGTGAGCGGCGGCGCCCGGCCCAGCCCGGCCCGGCCCAGTGTGCTCTCGTTCAGCCCGCTCAGAGTCCCGCTTTGCCTTGCAGCGCCGCCGGGGTGAGCCGCAGCGCCGCGGTGGCCACCGCCTACCTCATGAAGAGCGAGGGGCTGCGCTGGGACGAGGCCTACGCCGCCCTCAGGGCGGCCAAACCCGACGTCGGGTGGGTGCCCGGGGCGGGGCGCAGCCGCGGGCCCCGGGCCTCCCCCTGCGGCCCTCACTCGCCCCCCGCTCTCCCCCGGCTGCAGGGTGAACCCGGGCTTCGAGGCGCAGTTGCAGCTCTACGAGGCCATGGGCTGCTCCGTGGATGTGAGCAGCCCCCTTTACAAACGGTATCGCCTGCAGGTGGTCACGCAGAAGTATCCCGGTGAGCACCGCTGTCCAGGCAAGGAGTGCCGAGCCAAGGCAGAGCTGAGTGGGGTGTCGGGGGTGCCTCGCTTGTGAGTGCTCGCTCGCCACTCATTCGGCACTCCAGTGAGCGCCCAAAAGGGGGCTAGAAACTTCCAGGAAGCTTCCAGGAGCCATCCTGGGGATGGCTGGTGCCTGGGGATGGCTGGTGGGGATGCCCCTGGGTCCACTTTGATCAGCGTGCGTGTCTCCAGGCCTTTGCAGACAGCACCGGGCACCTCAGGACCTGCCTCCTGCAGTTACTTCAGGTCATTTTGGGAACTATGTGCTGTATTGCACGATAGTCGCTGTTTGTCTGTGTACTGTTGTTCTTGGTCACTAAGTGTTCACAAATATCATGTGAGTGTTTTAACTGAATGTACTTCAGGAAGACGGCTGATGTCTGGCATGCTGGAGGAGGGCTGTGTGTAGTCATAATAAGGGGCCACATTTCCCTGATAATTAGTAATAATAGTAATAAGGCAAAGGCACAGTGCTTGCCTTGTTCCTCCTAAGCGGATCACGGGTTTATGTCTGATTTACAACTTCTTACTGTTCTTTCTGCAGAGCTTCAAGATTTGCCCCGAGAAGTCTTTGCTGCTGATCCAACCAGTAATTGTCAAACTTCGAACACAGAGGCTCTTTACAGATGCAGAAAATGCAGGTACTTGAATGTTTTATATTCCCCATTAAAGTAATTTTGAAGTAAACTCTTGAGAGGAAAAAAAATAGGCCATGTAACTCAATGGGAATATCATTATCTTAAAGATAGAGATGAGATCTCTATTTCGTCTCCCTATGAGGAAAAACTTCTATACTCTTAAGATGACAGAGCTCTGGAACAGGCTGGCCAAAGAGGCTGTGGAGAACCTACTTCTTTGGAGATCTTCCAGACCTGCCTGCATTCATTCCTCTGCCATGTACTTTAGGTGTCCCTCTTGCGCAGTGGGGTTGGACTAGATGATTTCTAGGGGCCGTATATGTCTCTATAGAGTGTCACTATATGGTTTTCCCAGTTTTGCACTTTCGCAGCCGTTGTGGAGCCTAAGATGCTAGATTATATAATCTGTTGTAATTCTGTTTGGCCCTGTGAAGTTGCTTGCTCTTAAATTCTTTTAGTTTATTTTTTTAAAGTAGCTTTCCTTGTAACTTGTTTCAAGTTGCTGTAGACATTCTATTTTATTATGTTTTAACTGCCTTTCATGGATCATGTAAAATGAAATTGAAAAATCTTCTTCCCTAGGTATAGGGATATTTTTTGTATAAATGAGCTTAGAGTTTAGTTTTTCTATGACTTGTCTGAAAATATAAACAACTTTATGTAACAACTACATATATGACATATAGCTGTGGAACAGCTGAAAGTTATATGGATGGCTGCATTTGTTAATTAGCAGCTCTAAATTGGATAAGTGCGTGTTGATTTTTTAGATCAAGTTCTTTTTTTCTTTTTCTTTAAAGTGTAAAATCCCTTTTATTTGCTGCCAAGAGGTCCGTGTCCCCATGATCTATTATAGTCTGATTTCCCCAGTAAAAATAAATAAATACTCATTTCCTCTGCCTCCTGTCCTGGAGGACAGACGCTCTCTATTCCGTAGTTCCAGCATTTTGTCCCACATTGAAGGAAGTGGACCAGCAGCCTTCGCTCACAAGAGGATAACAGATTCAACTCAGCTTCATAAGCATGGCTGTGATAAATGTACCTCTTACTTCATTGAGCCTGTAGAGTGGATGGAGCCCATACTCCTGGGAGTCATGGAAGGACAGGTGAATGGGAGCAAGCACTTCAGCTTTCTGGATGAGTTTTGTCAATGCAGAATGAACTGTTTATGGGTCTGTGATATGATGGCTCCCATACACAATGTCCCAGGTCTTCCAGCCTTAGCTGACAAAATGTTGCAGCTTCTAGTTAGATTCTCAAATGCTGAATTATTCATAGCAAGAAGAGCCAGTAATCTTGTTGGGCCAAGAGGGCTATCAGGAATGTTGGGTGGGGTTTTCTGTGTCAGCTTTTCTTCTGTTACGTAAATTTTTGGGACTCTCAAAACATGTTGTGGTCTCAGGATGACTGAGGCTCTAATAGAATGGTTAAACTGCCCTGGAACTACACACAGTATGACCAGTTGCTTTCCTATCTGTCAGCTTAGTTGCTGTCACACTCCAGGGCATGATCGATAACCAACCATGCCTCTTTAGCTGTTAGCCTGTTTAACTTGTAGCAACAATAAAAGGAAGGAGGTGATTGAGCTAAGGTTACCTATAGAACTACATTTAAAGTTGGACTGTATTGAACAGACTTTAGAATGGGTCATTTGTCTTTCCTGCAGCTCCTGTGTCCCAAATGCACGTCGAAGCTAGGCTCCTTCAGCTGGCAGGGGGAGCAGTGTTCTTGTGGCCGCTGGGTGACTCCTGCCTTCCAGATCCACAAAAGCAGAGTGGATGAAGTAAAAACATTACCCCTTTGCAACTTCAAAGCTGCCAAAGTCTGACCTCAGGGCCTCCCTTAGTGGATTTCTTCAGTGTCCAGAATGCTGCTGCCTGCAGAGCATAGGGCAGTCCGTTTGCCAAGACTGAATTTCAAACTTCCACTCTCTTGCAATGTAATGGAATTATTTGAACATCTTTATGTTACCTCTGTAGTTCTTGCTGTGTGTGTGTGTGTGTGTGTGTGTGTGTGTGTGTGTGTGTATACCAACACAAGAACAAAATACTTCCTTCTAAGGGATGTTACACAGTATACCAAAATGCCTGAACTTGGTAATATACTGCTATTTACAGAAGGCTCCATACCTGTGTTTTAAAGAGATATTGCCTACAGTCAGTTTCAGGATATGGACAGCAGTAATCTTCTGATACAGAAGAGTGTACTTACGTACTTAGTGGGGAAATACTTTAAGACTTTGTTAAGTACCAGAAGGCAATATAAATACAATCGTGTTGTAATGTTACTACTACCATGCATAGGAACCACAAGTGCAACAAAAGTTATATCTTTAGTACAATAAAATTAATTCTAAAAGTCTACCTCAAGAACATTTATTAACTGTTATCTGTAACTGTTAATACAACTCTTCTGTTTACTGTCTGAGGGAACTATGTAAGCTATTCAAGAAGGGGGTAACTCGGGTAAAAGATCCTTGCTAAATCCTTAAAAAAAAAGTCTCAAAACTTACAAAGATTTGAAGAAAGTTAAAAGCTTTGCTTATCCCAAGCTGTAGTTTAACATAGGACAATAGGCTAGCTGAGACCTATTTTAAATCCATTTTATTTTCTTTTTTTTCTTGTTTTTTAAACACAACTTCCAGCAACATACATTATGAAATATACAAGGTAGAGTAGGTATCTGGGTTCTGCTTTCTTATCATCCTCCCTCCCAGCAGTGGGGGGGGAAGACTTGCAAAACACAGTGAATATTAGAACATTAGAATCTGAACACTGAAAACTGAGACATAAAACAGAAACAAACAAAAAAAATAACCTGTTTGAACTGGTCACACTTCAGGGCCAGATACAGCACAATAAATATTATAACTGCATTATCTTATAGATGTAAAGTTTATAACATTCTCTATTTAAAGAAATAGGAACATCTGTCTTCTAGCATGAAATGCTACATAGTGCAGTGGTGAAAGGTTTGAACAATGAAAAATCCATCAAGGACTTTAATGATGACTACTCATTCACACATGATCATTGTTAAAGCAGCATACACTGAAAGTTTGGTGAACTGTAAACTGAACCATTCACTACCAGAATATTAGCTGGAGTAGTCACATCTCAATGGAGAGAACCAAAAATATTCAATAAGTTAACATTTCAATTGGGCTCTTTCTGACAGTGAGGTGATCGTGGTCCATAGTTTAGAGAGCCTGTTGCAACATTACTGTTCAAAGCGGGCAGCTCAGTGGAAATACTTCAATGCAGAATTAACACTTGTGTAACCATGCCACTACAACAGTATCATCTACAGCAGTTTCTGTTTCATGACCATAACAATTTAATAGATGTCAGCTGGAACCAAGTTGAAGAAAGAGTACATGACAAAAACATTAAATGTCACCTGAAACACAAGTGAGAGTCAATCAAAGACTGGGTAGGATGCCAACACCTTTAATCTCTATCGTTACGCAGCAGTGATGATTGCTGGCTCTTGAAGTTTGACAGAAAACCTGCTCTATGCTTATTCTTCATCTCATACTAGTTTTGCCAATAAATATTCCCAACAAAACACAGGTGCTGGTGCCTGACAGTGCTTCTGGAGCACAGTGCAGGAGGTCCCCTGGTATCACAACCCACAAGTTAAAAGTAAATCCATTCTGTACTCCTCAGTCTTCGCCTCCTCCCCTTCTGCAGCAATTTAGCATCATACATTCCTTTTATACAAGGACTGAAGACATGTTGTGGCCACAGCCAGACAAGTTGTGCATGCTAGTATGGTAGAGGAGAAGGGTTAAGCACATGCATCCTTTTTCTAAAAAGGACATCACATAGGAAGGCAAGTGTATTGGTAAACAATCGATTATCACCATCATTTAGGACTTTATTCCTGGCCCACGTTAAGGGGAATTACCACAGCTTGTTATGTCCTGTAGTATAGAGCAGCTGTAACAAACTTCACGTACTAAAGTGGCTGACATGAAATTTTATGTGGCAAATTGGAGGTAAAGAAGGAAACAAAGTCTGCTGAAAGCTGAGCAGCTACGGTTTTCATTTTAGCTGATGCAGAATCCAACAGTCCTATCTAATTATAAAGTAGGAAAATAAAATTCTGTTTCTGCAGCATACAAAAGCATACTGGCTGCTTGTATGCTCATCTTCTAGTGAGTCTCTTCTTGTTGATAATCCAGAACTACCACATTATAACAGCAACAACCTCAACCTGAAGTTGTGGAAGGGACAGTGTAGTGAGAAATTTATGTTACTTTTGCTTATACGAACACATCATAAAATATGGTAAAAAAAATGTTGAGGAATAGAGAGTTTAAGTCATGATAGTCACTTAGCAAAAGTGCTAGACCTAAATGCCCTTACTCTCACCAGCTCAAAGTGTACTGCATGACTGCATTAAAGCCTGTATCTCCTCTGCCAGTATGGCTGACTTGTTTTCTTTTCAAGGTAAGAGCCTCATCACCAAGAGAGGGCAAGGTGAAGTGTTTCCCACCCTAGAAGCATACAACATTCAGCCAGGCTCATTCACACTTCACTCACCGTTTCAGACACACGAAGCAAGGCCAAACACAAACTAAAAGGAATGTTTTGTAAAGACAAGAAGTATGAACAGGGAAACATAGGACTATTTTAACTCAAGTACTGTTGCATCACTCTGGCAAGGTAGGGAAGCTGAGGAGTTGAGATGAAAAATTCAGAGGACAAACTGGAGTGGTCAGAATCACAGAGAGGCAGAGTCTAGTCTTCCAGGCTGCGAAATGCGTTCTGCATATCCTCAAACAGCTGAGCATAGTCTGCCTTGATTTTTGCTTCACCGTCTTTGACAGGGTCCTGAAAAGCAACATAGCAAATGAACAGATCAGGCTTGAAAAAAACTCATTTACTTAAGTCAGTGCTGCTTGGCTAGTGCTGTAACTTCTTGTCCTTAGGATTTACACCTGCTAACTGCAAAGCAGGTATAATTCTCTCTCTGCCTTCCCTGGGAAAAGCAACAGTGGTCAAGCTATGAAATCTGATCAACTTCTTCACTATTTCCCTCATAGAAACAGAGAGGTACCTAGACTGCACTATGTCCTCACTGTCCTTCCAAAACAGACAGACTACAAGAGTCAGGCCATTTAAATTCCTATGCCCTTTATAGTATATCCAGGAAATAAAACTTTCATAATTATTACTGTATTAGGGGCTTTCTCCACTTAACATGTATTCATCTTTTAGATCCTGTTTTCAGTCATGCTGTCCACTACTATGCTCTATATTGGATGTCTTCTGGTAGCTATGGTTTGTTGAAAACATTTTAACTTCACCTCTGTCGACATAACCAGCTCTCAAAGAAGCTCCTATGTCTAACTGTATGTGTAGCTTGTCATGCTCCTGATGCTTTGAGAATATACCAGGGATCTGCTTAACATGCAGTAAGAAGCCAGTACACTGCAAGAGTGGAATACTCTTTAAACTACCAATGTGCAGGTATGTCAGTGTAACTGTCTCATGATAAGATCTGCAATATTGGCCTAATTAAGAGAAGTAGCCTCATACTTTGCAGGTTTTTTTTATTTTTTAAAAAAGCTACTTTAACATCAGACAGCATCAGAAGCTACTGTTCTGCAAAATAACTGCTGGGCTGACATACTCAGGGTAAGTTTTAAGAGGAGGAGCAGTAAAGCTGTACTCTATTATGCTGACACTACCCAGCACAGCTCCTCCGAGTAGCTTGGTCACTTTAGCCCATGATAAAATTGCTTCTCTTCCTAGTTACCCTGCCTTATGTGTAAAGCTAACCACTGGGGATACTACATATTGCTGCAGCAAACTTATCATTTCTTTCCTTAATTTTTTACTTGCAATTGCTAGATTAACACTTCTGCAATTCATTTTTAGCATATCCCTGGCTTTAAGTTTTTACCTGCTAATATAGTCTTCTTAGAATGTACCATAATTCACAAGCACTACACAAAGACTGAAAGTTGAACAAGGAGCTTGTGCCATTACCATAAACGTACATAATCTAAAGAGACTGGTAAAGGTGGGATTGCCACAGCTCTGAAGGCAACATCACATAATCATATTTCAGGAAAGCTCCTTGTAGATGTTCTAACCTCTTCTATGCTCACTAACTAAAACCAGTTCTTAAATGTGTTCATATTATTGATAAAAGTTTTTGTTCACAGACCTTTACCTAAGGAGGTTGATGACTACCTTTGCCTAACAGCCTAGCCTTAGCCTTTGCCTAACAGAAGAATCAAAAGATCCTAAGAAGCAGTTCAAACCCAGCTCCCTTTTCCCATATGGCCAACCTTAGAGCAGGCAGGCAACGACTGCCCCTCCTGACAAACAAACATACCTTGAATTTCATGGACGTGAGCCTGTAGAGGATTTCACTCATATTCTCTCGAATGATAGACCATGTGATTTTATTGTCACTCTGGGCTGTAGTTTCTACAGCACGGCGTGCCATGTCATAAAAAGCAATCATATTGGAAAGCATTCCCACTGTTTTATAGAAGGGGCAGAATCTGATGAAACAAGAGAGGTGCTGTCAGGTACTTGGGAACAGTTAACAGGACTAGCTTTTGTCCCAACTCTTCCTGGATTCTCACCTGAAAGAGTGCAAACCTACTTTCCTCCAAGCATTTTTTCATCGTGGCAGTTTATTTTCTTTGGGATGCACTAGTTCCTACCTTTTAAAATAGGTGCACTATTGCATCCATACTATACTATGCATCTGCATAACCATCTTGAAGTAAGGTTTTTGAAACAGCACCCAAACACTGGACAAAACAGGAAAAAAAGCAGGAACCATCACTACACAAGTTTCAGATGTTAATCTGTATCAATGCTAATGAGAAAGAGGAAACACCAGAGCAGCCCTGTTAACAGGATTCGTTCTATTTCAACCATTATGGGAACAGGCTTCCTCCAAGAATTTAGCAAGAATGTGGCAGCTCTCCAAATTTCCTTGGTCACAGGAAAGGTCGGAATTAGGGAGTGCTTCTACTGCATGGAGTTTCAAGAGTTATTGCAAAAGTTGAGTGTTTATGAGTTAGGAAAGCCAACATGGCTGATACCTTGGTGGGAGTCTGCTACAGACCACCCAAACAGGATGAAGAGACAGATGTGGCATTCTGCAAGCAGCTGGCAAAGTCTCACCAACTGCAGACCTTGTTCTCATCGGGGACTTGAACCTACCAGATATTTGTTGGAAATACGATATGTCAGAGAGGAAACAGTCTGGGAGGTTCCTGGAGTGTATGGAAGACAACTTCCTGTCAGAGCTGGTAAGAGAGCCTTCCGGGAGATGGACCTGCTCTTTGCCTACAGAGATGAACTGGTGGGAGATGTGGTGGTTGCAGGCTGTCTTTGCATAAGGCTGGACTTTCCTCAGGAATGAAATCTTAAAGGCATAGGAGCAGGCTGCCCCCACCTGCTTAAAGATGAGCCAGAGGGGAAGACTGAATAAGAACCTATTGTTGAGACTCGAGGAAATAAAAATAAATAAATAATTAAAAGAAAAAAAAAAAAAAAAGGTGGGGTGGGGAGGAGGACAAGGGATTCATTACCTATCTTGTGTTGGATGCAGCAGGGAACACTGCCACCAAGGATGAGCATAAGGCTTAAGTACGTGATGCCTTCTCTGCCTCAGTTTTTAACACCCAGATCAATTATCCTCAAGGTACTTGGCCTCCAGAGCTGGAAGACATCTCTAGAGAGCAGAAGAACCACCCCCATAATTTAGGAGGAACCAGTCAGTGACCTGCTACTCCACTTGGATACCCACAAGTCTATGCGGCCACATGGGCTCCACCCAAGGATTCTGAAGAAGATAGCAGAAGAGGTGACCAAACTGTTCTCCATCATCCATCAGTGGTCCTAGCCACTTGGGCAGGTCTCAGATGACCTCAGAAGGCGTTATGTTGTGACATTCATCTAAAAGAAGGATCAGATGGGGAACTACAGGCCTGTCAGCCTGACCTCAGTGTCAGGGAAAGTTATGCAGCAGATCATCTTGAGGGCATCTTGTGTTGGTCAACAGTCAGCTGAACATGAGCCGGCAGCATGCCCAAGGGCCAAAGAAGGCAAACAGCATCCTAGCTTGTATCAGGAACAGTGCAGATAGCAGAACTAGGGAAGTGATCATTCCCCAGTACTCAGCACTGGTGAGACTGCACCTCAAACACTGTGTTCAGTTTTGGGCCCCTCACTACAAGACAGACACTGAGGTGCTGGAGCATGTCCAACAAAGGGCAACAAAACTGATGAAGGAGCTGGAGCAGAGACCTTACAAGGAACAGCTGGGAGAGCTGTGTTACTTAATCGGGAGAAGGAGAGGCACAGGGAGACCTTACTGCTCTCTACAGCTACCTGGAAGTTGCAGTGAGGCAGGGGTTGATCTCCAAAATAACTGCCAATAGGACAAGAGGAAATCTCCTTCTTTGGAGATCTTTAAAACCCGCTTGGATGCAGCCCTGTGCCACATGCTCTAAGTGACCCTGCGTGTGCAGGGGGGTTGGACTCGATGACATCTGAGGTCCCTTCCAACCTTGGGCATTCTTTGATTCTATGATTCTATGAAATAGTCTGGAAAGGAAATTGGAGAGGAAATGGAATAGGACAAGAGGAAGTTGAGCCAGGTGAAGTTCAGATTAGATATCAGGAAAAATTCTCCAGAGAAAGAGTGGTGAAAGACTGGAACAGATTGCCCAGGGAAGTGGTAGAGTCACTCAAAATGCCTCTTGGCATGTTGTTAAAACACAAAGATGGCATATAAAGCAGCAAAGCAAAAATAACGAACATAGCACTAGGGGGAAAAGGATCCAGCAAATTGCTGACATAAAAATTGTTCAAGTATCACAACAGTGATTGAAAGCAGTTGCTTGCAGTCTCCTATTCATTGCTAGGATAAATGGGATAACCTTGGGTGCTGAGAAAACTGTAATTAAATGCACCTCCTCTCCTCTTTCTAAGAGATTTCATATTGCAGAAACATTGTCTAACTGAGTAGTAGCAATGGACCCGAGAAAAATGGAGAGTGCATTAGGAAAAGCACACTCTGCTGATAGGACAGCTTGAACACTCTGTTCAATACGCTACCTACACACAGTTCTCCAGTTTAAGGCAAGGAAAATCCAATTCTGCACTAAGCTGTTTCCAAGATAACTGCCTAAATGCAGAATATACAAGAACTGGAAGGCACAGTGGCCATTTAGATCTCACCTGTCATAAGGCGTATAACCATTCTGTTGCAAGAAGTCATCTTTTATCAGCTTTGCAACTTCTAAGGTGATTTTATCTGTTTCTGCCAAGGAAGCCTACAAAAGTCAAGTACATTGTTACTACAGTATGCAAGGCCATGCTGTGTCCTGGCCAAGAATCATTATCTTTATCAGCAACCATCTTCTTCCCTTGCCCTCTTAAGATAGCTTCCGTAAGAAGGCTACATAGCTGCCCATTTACTCAACAGAAGGATTAATAGGTGCCAAACAGTCTACCCTATCTGATGGTTAAGGGGGGGGGAAAAAAAGCAAATTTTAATTCAAGGTGTAAGAGAACCACTGAGAAACACACACAGCTCTGCTATGAGGCACATGAAAATATTATATACAGTTATGTTTCTTATATACAGAATTATGTTTTTCCTTCCGCAAATCATTACATCCATAAAATAAAAGCTGATTTCAGCATTTTAATATCTTTTATTAGTAATGTTATTGATTTGGGCCTCCAGATTCAGCAGTGAATTGTATGTCCTGCATTTAATAAAATGTATTTGACGACAATTATACATTACACAGAAAAGCCACAACACTGCAACTGCTACAATTGACAATACTCTATCTACTTATGTTTTTCTTTTGATAAAAGAGAAAAAGTGTTTTTTTAAGCATCCTAGCTTGCTTACTAGATAGGAATTTTGGACTTTCTTTTGTCAGAAGACTATGACAGAATTTAGAACTAAGAAAAAGAAATAACATCGTTCTCCCATAATTTACCCTTTCTAAATGTGGGTTTTTTTGGTTGGCTTTTTTTTTTCTTCTTTCAGTTGTCGTTCTTAAAAGCCAAAGTCTGATCAAAAGGAACTCTTAAAATATAAGATCTTGGAGAAAAAGATCATCAACTCTAGTTCTTCTACAGTGAGAATAATGCTTAATGCTTAATTCTTAATGCTTAATGCTTAATTCAATCATGAATTTCACAGTAAGCAACTGATTCTACTCTGCTCTACAGACTGGCCTTTTATACACTTTTCGGGGGGTAAATAAGCCATGGAAGGCTAAGACCACATTTCCTCTTCCTCCAAGAGGTAAGGATAAGAGAGTTCTGCTAAGTGAATTATATTGCAAGCCATTTTCATTTGGCTAGAACACCAGCAAACAGGAAGAACACCAGGATCCCGCTTTCTCCAAACTACCGTAGTTAACACATGTTATCACACATTAATATTAAAGACCAACATAGCTCAGTTGAGCATCACAGCAGATATTAGTGTCAAAAGTGTGCACAGTATCCACCCAGGTCTGGTCTAGGACATGGCACACTGCTCATGCTAGCAATAAGGAAATGGAGGATAGCTCACTGGCACAACATTTCCTCAAACCTGGATGCTTACCTTCCCCACAAGCTGCACAATCTCTGCAAGGTCCTCTTCTTCCTGTAAGATCTCTTTGGCCTTTGTCCTGAGGGGCACAAACTCTGTAAAATGTTTGTCATAGTACTCATCCAGGGCACGTGTGTATTTGCTGTAGCTGATCAGCCAGTTGACAGATGGAAAGTGCTTGCGTTGTGCCAGCTTCTTATCCAGGCCCCAGAAAACCTGTGAGAAACCAGACAGATGAAGCAGTGTCCTTCCTCTCAGAAACAATACAGAAGAATTAGTTGAAGACAGTACAACATTCAGCATGGCACGTGTAAGCAAGCACAACAGAACAAAGGCTATCATAAGTCTTCAGACAAAAATCCAAGGGTGTAAGGGGACTCTTCCTTATGCTAACTTAACTATACCAAGAGCTTTCAAATATATACTTTCAGAAAGTATGTATTTTAAGTTAAAATGTAATTTTCATCTTGAGATTCTTCATGATGGAGTTAGCACTTCCAGAGATAACATCAGTACTGGAATCTAATTAACTGAGAGTCTGTTAAATAGAACTTGTTTTCCCAAACTGGGGATAGGAAATCAGTTGTAACATTCCCTTCTTCTAGTCATCTGCTCAGAGGATTTGCTCATCGTTTCAATGCTTCTGTTTAGATTGGTTCACTTTCTATCTCAGCTGAAGGTGGCCATATTGAATGTGCAGTTCAGAAGGCAGGAATCAAGAGACATACAAACATTCCTGAGGAGCCAGCACAGAAGGAATCGGTACTGCTTCCAAAAGAGTCTCAAACATATCAATCCAAAGATCATCTCATGAAGTCATTTTTTATGCTGTTAAAACATTTTTAAAAGCACTTTATAAAATTGGCTGTGTCAAATCAAAGCTCTCACACCACAGCCACTGGCACTAAAATACTAGAGGACAACCACATTGAGTCTATCAAAAGTGGACGGATAGCTGTAACATAAAGGAACGTACCTGAACGATGCCCAAAGTAGCAGATGTGACAGGATCAGAGAAGTCACCACCTGGAGGAGAGACACTAAGCAGGAAAAAAACTCATAAGACTTAAGCTGAAACACCCAAAACATGACTACACAGCTCAGTTATTGTGGAAATCAGAATAGCCAATACCATTCAAACCAGTAATAGATTACAGCTCTCCTCCACATAAGATTTGATGTATGTCCTCAAGGCATACATCAAACATGCCAAACAATGTAGTCATCTTGATACTGCCAGTCAGTTACTGATATACTAATCCAATCACTTTTCTTCCAGACAGTAACTCAGGGTTGGATGATCAAACCATACCTCAATCAGAGTAAGTTCAGTAAGCATGCTAATAGCGAAACTTAAAACATAGCACAATGATTATTTTATGGTGAACAGTATGCCAGGCCAATTGTTATTTCAGATAAATATCATATGTTCATCTATATAATCACTTTAAGTTTATTTAGGCTTGACATCCTAATATATTCCTGCCTCCCAAAAGAAAGATCTTTCAACCTCAAAAGCAGCTGCACTTGTGTGCTTCTATAGTGCAAAGCAGAATTCAGAAGAGATTCTAGGTGATCTTGAAGGTGTTCATGGTTCACTTTCCCTCCTATGCCCCTAAAAAAGTTTCAAGTGCGTCTGCTTCATTTTTTATCCTCTGCATTTTTCCCTTTCTTTTTATAATTCTTTTGCGGTAATTTAGTAATTAGTAAGAACTGCCATCATAGTCAACACTAGAGGAACATGTTTCAAATTTGAAGTTCTCACATTTCACATATTTCAATGCACCATAAATTACATGTCTGTGGAAATAATGCTCTTCATAGTCCATTACAGTTTGAGATATGTTGGTCCCATTAATTCTACTCAATTTAAATAAGCGAAGTGCAATTCATTACATCTCCACATAAGTATATGCACATGGCTGCTCTGCTAACTGCCCCTTCTTTCCTACTGAGCACGCTTTGACATACTTTTCAGTGACAGTACTAGCGATGGCTTTCTCTGAGCCACTTGCTCCCATCACTGTATGTGACTAATTCCATGTTTCACAGAACTACCTGTCCACTTTCATTCCTTCCGCCCCTATGCACACTTTTGCAGTAGTTGAGAGCGAACAGAAAGAAAGCATCTACCAACTCATTCATGGATACAGCAACAAGACCCCCCCATAACCGTCCCAAAAGAGGTACTTAAAAAACAAAAACAAACACACACACACAGAAAGAGCAGGAGGAGCAGCAGTACAAGGTAATGCAACACTCACGCTCCCACAATGCTGACACTGCCTTCCCTTTCAGGATTTCCCAGACACTTCACTCTGCCAGCTCGCTCATAGAAAGAAGCCAGACGGGCACCAAGGTAGGCTGGATAACCACTGTCTGCAAGCACCAAAACAAAGAAACAGTGTCAAAGATTCAGAATTTAAAAGTTAAACTCACAAGACTAAATTCTGAGGGGAAAAAAACCCCACACCCACACAAAACAACATCTCCCTTCATGTCCTTGTCCATCTTCTCCCCTCCCCGCTGCTTCCCCAACAACAGAACAACCACCACCACCCCCCACTACTCACCAGCTGGCATTTCAGCCAATCGCCCTGAGATTTCTCTGAGGGCCTCAGCCCATCGGGAAGTTGAATCTGCCATCATACTAACATGGTAGCCCATGTCCCGGAAATACTCGGACAATGTGATTCCTAGAACAGCAGCAACAGCATATCACAGGACACAATTCAGACAGGAATTCCAGACTCATATACTGGCACTTAGTACTGTAAATTAACTCGCAGAGGTTTCAGTTTACATTCTAAAGACAGCAACTGAAAGCTATTCTATCTTATCCGCAAAATCATTTTCATGATCTTCTGGATTTACTCTCATTTTCATGATCTTCCCAATTTACTCTCTCTCCTCCCATTTCTGTTTAACGACCACTAGGAGTCTTACAGGTGACAGGGCTACGTCACTTATGCTATTCTTTACATAAAAGCCTCTGTTTATAGTAAAAAATGTCTCCTTCCCTATCAAGGGATCAGAATACAACCATAGGACATAAATTACCATAAATTAGTATAAATTTATTACATAAATTACTCTTTATCAAAAGTATTTAAAAACTTTTAATGAGCTGCAAAGGAAAAATGGCTAGCCTGCCAACTCAAGGAATGTTGCTCCTATCTGTTAAAAGGTTGTATTTGTTAGCAAGCTTTCCACAAAGAATCAAAGTTTATATAATTAATATGAGGACATAGTACATGAGACAGTGTGATAAACTCACTTACAAGAAAGAATTAACTTGACAGTTAAAAATCATACTAGCAAGTCAAACTCAATTACAACATTAGGACTTCATACAGACAATATTTAATACTATATTTAATACTAATTCTTCAAATCTAAGCAGGTTTCCTCACACCTACTACCTCAAGAATTAAAAAACACTAGAGCATACTGGCATGCTCTACCCATGCAGCCTTTATGAGACTCTTGTAAACCTTACCAGTGTAGATAGAGGCCTCTCTGGCAGCCACTGGCATGTTGGAGGTATTTGCTACCAGAGCTGTCCTCTTCATGATGCTTTCTACCTTACCATCAACCTCCATTGTCAGCTACAAAAAAGAGGTAACTTTGTCAACGTTTTGCTCTCATTTCCCAAGACGCACCTCAAAATTACATAATTAGTCTAAAAAGAAACGGTGACTAGATTCGAGATTTTAGCTGCAACTGTCAGTACCTATTATCCCCATCTCTCACCAGAAACAATGGGACAAATTCACTAGGCTCTAAGAGTAAAAAAAAATCTTAGCTTTTTCTCTTAAGGTCATTGGGGAACACAGAACCTGAGTTCATCTGAGTTATGTATGTCATTTCATGTCTGCTTGTCAAAGATGAAGTCTCATAAGCACGTGAACAATAGAATGCATATGTTGATATTGGTGTAGAATATTTGAGAATATCCTTGGATTTACATTTGTCATAGCCACCTTGACATTCTTATAATCAAACACATCTAAAATCTTACTTACATCTAACAGTGAAATTTGAACCCAACAGTCCAGACTATGCACTCTCTCTAGATTTGTAGAAGAATTTTGCCATGCTAATCCAATAACATCTAGCTACAGATAAAACCTATTGAATTTCTTTATTATTAATCAAGTTTACCATTTTTACTAGGTATTTTAAAGCCTACAACTTAAAACTGGTGCCTTGTAGTAGTTTGCATCATTATTCTACATTCTGTAAGATGATCTCCATCCTATAATTAAAGATGCATTTGCTACACTTTGTTAAGGTAAAAAGTTACAGACATTACTAACAAACAGTAATACC
>JAVCKT010035555.1:0-21478 GCA_032273925.1 Rhynchotus rufescens | reverse complement strand
ACTACTTTTAACTAGTTTTAAAATAGTTTTAAGAATATTTCGACCATTTTTAAATTTTTAACTGTTTTTAATCATTTTACAACTATTTGTATCTAATTTTATTTTTTAATTTTTAAAAGTGATTTTTTAAATTTTTTTAAACTTTTTTTTTGTTTCAGAGACACTAGCGAAAAAAGGAGACAGTAAGGAAAAAAAATAGAGGGCTCAGTCTGTCTCCTGCACCTTCAAAAATCAGCTCTTGGTGATGTTAATATCATATTAATCTGACTTCCCGCAGCCCTGATTGAGCCCGGGTGCTCCCTCTCTCCTACCCTGATGGAGGCTGCTGCTGTGGACAGAGGCTGCCAGTTGCCCCCCACGAGCCCCCGGCTGTGGTGGCAGCAGCTCCAAGGCCGTCCCACCGCTGCCCTAAGCAGCCACACGTGTTTCTTGTAGCATTTCCTTGACAACACAGCAGCATTTTCGTTCCCGCCTTGACCTCATTTCCCAACGCATCCTTAATAACGGATCGACACAGCCTGCTGTGGAGAGCGCTGCTTCTTGCCTTTCTGCACACACATCGTTCTCACATGCTGGCAATCACCCACTTCTCTCCACGTTGGACCACAGCAAGGAGAGCTTAATGATGGGGCCGTGTCCCACTGTGGCAAAGGCTCAGGAAAAGGCTGGGGCTTCAGTTTCCTACCAGCAGCTTTTGCACCAGAGTTAGAAACTGGTCAAGTGCCCCATGCAACTGGACCACCACATCTGTTCCTTTCCACAGATGGGCAGGCTGGGTGGCTCACATACCACCTGCAGCTCATTTGCACAAGCAAATGCTTAAATTGCAGAACCTCGCTGCAGAAAGTTTCATTTTCAAGCAATTTCACTGCTTGCTATTTACCACAATGCTCTCCCATGCTCTTTCCTTTAATAGCTACCTTTCATATTAGAGCAGACTTTCAGTCAGGGATATATTGAAATAGCTCAGGAAGGACTCTTGAAAGATTCAAAATTAAAGTCTGAAACATTTTTTAGAGGAATAACCCAGCAATAGACTAAACAGCAGGGAAAAGTGGGGAATCATTTTTTCCCCCTCTTCTCAATTTTGTTAATAGTATATTTGGGAAGGAGCAAATGCCCAGTCTCCATTGGCCACTGTGGAGATCTAATGATCATCTCCTAGCATACCCTGGAGACATTTAGCAGCACCAGCATTCCAGTTTTTCAGAAATTATCAAAAAACCCAAATAATAGTAGTAATATTTTGACTATTATGAAAGCTCTGCACTTGCAGGTTGGACTTCCTCGTAGCCTGGCGTGGTTTTCCCTGCTCCTGGCTCACTTCACATGCCTGAGCTCTGCAGAAGTTCCTCACGATGCAGTTCGCACTCCCTTCTTGCTGTCCCAGGTGGGTTTTTGGTAGCCAGCCATCCCCGTCACAGCTCTCCGTCGATTTGAAATCCTTGCAGAACTGTGGCATCAACCTGATTTTACAGTCAGCACTTGGTGCCTCTTCGAGCCTTCATTAAGTCTCCCAGATGGCTATTAGCATTTGTACTTCAATATGGCAGAATGTGTCTTTTTGGCTTTCACAGCTGCTCTCTTTACACAATCCCGGTTAGCTGAGAAGTCAGAGCATCTCCTGGCTACTTCTTGAGCCTCCCTGAGGTGGCACAAACCTTTGCTTGACAAATGACAAGCATTTCTGAAGCTATGCACTAAGAAAACACCCCTAAACATATGTTCAACCTAGCAGGCACGATAGATCAGCAATTACTGAAGAGATAGCAAGAAGCTCCATGCTAAAATTCATTTTTATTCTGAAGTAGTCATTGTTTTCACACCTGAAAGACGCCTGTGTTTGGCATGCATTAATCAAAAGACGCCACAGAGGTGAACAATGGTGTAGCTTGGCTCACACGAGCTGGAAAACCTTGTAATTAATGCTAGCATTGAATAATTACATATGTTCGAGGTCATATTGGTAGAAGTATCACAAAGTGCCTGACTTGCACTCTTGGAGGGGTTTTCTCCCAGGCCTCTGAATTCCTTCTGACCGACCTGCCCAAAGACATAGTCTGGAAAACGCTTTCCAATGGTGCCCCAAGCACCAGGCCAGCTGAGTCGGGCTCTTTCCCTATACACACATGGACTAGAAGGCACAGCTGGACTGAAAAGTGTTCCTCTGTATCAACACCAGCGCATCCGGACCAGGCATTAAATGTAAGCTAGATAACATCTATGTGCACTCACCACCCCCGTAAGAGCATTAAATACTTGAAAATGTGTTTGCGTTTAAAGAGCGCAAAGCCCGTGGCCCACAGGCTCCATCCAGGCTGCGGCAGCCAAGGCCAGACGGCAGGGTAGCCTGCTTGGGAGCGCCTTTAAAGCAACTTTTGCTAACACCAGTGCTGTTTTTTTCCCCCGTGAGCAGTTGGGTGTGGAAAGGAGGTCTCGCACGCGCGCTAGGAGGACCATATGGCGCTTCGCACACCAGATTTCCCAGCTACAGCCAGGCCTCAGTCTCACACCCTACCTGTCACTCGGAGACGCGCGCTGCCGAGGGGCGCTTCAGCCGCGCGCCGCTCCGTCAAATTTGTTCGCGGTGCCTTATCTCCAGGGTGGCAGAGCGGGGCGGCACCTCGCGGAGCTTCCCGCTGTTTTTAAAGCCACCAGTCCTCCCGAAGAGGCTGTGATGTTTTCCCCCTGTGGTTGCGTTCTGCACCAAGCGTCTTTGAACCTTCCCCTAGCACCGAGTTAGCTCTCCCATGCTAGTGCCAATTGCTGGCCTGCTTTGTCTGCTTGATGTCTTCACTCTCAAGTTTTAATAACAGATAAGCAAGAAAATATAAGGCCATTGGACAGCCAAGAATTTCACCTCAAGTAACCAAAAAGCGCACAGGAAGGATCTGTGGGAGCTCCAGAAGCCTCAGCCAGCTTCCTGCGTGCCATTTTCCACAGGCTTCCCTCCTTGTTCTGCTCAAGCTTTAGGCCCACACCTCTTCATATAAATAACTCTCAATTAAAAACCTTGTTTTGCAGTAGATTGCTTTCTGTCCACAGCACAGGGCCGGCTGGGACCATCCTCCCCCTCCGCCTCTGCACATTAAAGCCAGTGAACTCAAAGACCACAGTATTATAGAATATTCCACATATTCCACCCTCAGAAGCTGAAAACATTCGAATACAGAAAATGTGCTCGTTTCAGAGCAGAATAATTTGGAGGAGAAAAAAAAAAGCAGGCCTTAGTATGCCTTAGATAAGTTTTTAGAATTTAGAGTAGAATTACACTTGTTTCAGAAGTCAGAGGAAAGTGTTTTCATCTGTATTTATAGTGCTGGAATGCCTTGCACATTATAGACTTTTATTTTCCTATCTGCACTGAGTATAGCTTTTTTCCCCTCCCGGCTGTTTTGCAGCACAATTAGCTTTTATCCTATGTCATTAGTCTGCTTCAAGATATAAATTCAAAGAAATGCGAATATTCAAAAATATTGAGGGATGCCCAAAGCTTTTTAGGTTTGGATAGAGGCCATTGCTCACCATTAAGCTAAAAGAACAAGAGTATTTTTTTTTTTAAAGGGAGCTTTGTTGATTCAGTAATTGTTTTTTGAGTAACATGCAATTTTTTTTAAAGAGGTAGCAGGATCATTTCAGTGCGTGGCATGAAAATTATGGAGCACTTTCTAAAGGCTCAGTGATTACAGCAAGCAACCCGAGGTCTGGCAGTGTGGCTGATGACCAAAATATATGGTGTGTAGAAGTCAAACTACCTTAATGAAATCTCTAGTTCTTACACAGGACTTTCACCATTATTTCTCTCCCAATCTTTAATAGCTGCAGAAATCCTCTTTCGGGGCTCTTTTAGAACTCAACCATGTGCAAGTGCAGTGAAATTGAAAGTCATATTACTGAAAGTCAAGTTTTTACAAGTCCAAAAGGCTTGCCTGCCTTCACAAGAACCTTTGTGCCATGTACAAAGAACAATACTGGTTTGATTTAAAAAATTAATCAGTCAGTTTTCTTTCCCTTCTTAATCCTTCCCTGACATCAAATCTTGTCGGTTTTGATCCTAGCTTCCAGAGCGTATTGTCTGACTTTAATCAAAAGCTTTCTGTAATTAGGTTCCAGCTAATTGAGCTTAGACTACATAAAAGAAAAAAAAAAAAAAAGACTGCTTCTAGCAAAACTCACTCAGCTAAAGTTGCAGAAGAGTTGTACAGGGCCAGTTTCATATAGAAAATAAATATTGTTTGTGATGAAATCCCTTCCTCTAAAGCCTGTGAATGCACTCTGGTCTAGGCATACCCCAGGTTCCTTTGCACAGGAGAGCAAGAATCACAAGTGCTGCCTGTCTCCAAAAACCTGCTGCTGTATCAGGGATAGGATCCTTCAAATACAACTTGCTTTCCCATTTCATCCTTTACACAATCAGATGTTTAAATGCTATGTAATTTTTCCCTCCCGTAGCGAGGCAAATGTCAGTGCACAGACTCCTAGGAACAACTCCAGAAACGGGAGCGGCTTCACTACAGAGGCTGTCACCTCTGTGTGGCCACAGGGAGATGCCTGGGGCTGTGACACAGCCGGGACCCTGCCAGCCACCCACCCTCTCCAGCTGAAGAGCCTTAGAACCAAGGAACTCACCTTGCAGTGATTTTGGTATTTTTTGGTATCTCTCCTCTCCCGACTGTGCCCAGGAGATGGGCATGACCAGAAAGGACATTTCACATTTTGCTTAAATAGCTAATACAGAATTCAAAGTTTAGAAAACAAGGAAGACAAGAAGAGGGATAAAGCATGGATTGAGGTGGAGCAGCCAAGCTGCACAGCTCCAGCAAGGTGGACACTCCTAGAAGAGCCTCAACTATCTGGAAAGTTTCACTGGTGACTCCTTGGCCATGTCAGACCAATTCCCTCAAATTTTCAAAAAGCTCCTAGGAAATAAATTCACAATCCAGAAAAATGGAATAAAGAAGGAAGAGCATGAATTTTGGGAATACAAGAACTTAGAAGCAATGAAAGTGTTAGCAACACCCATTCTTCTCGTCACCCTTGCAGGAAGCAGCACACATATCTTTGCCTTTTTCATGCTGACAGATTTTCCAGGAGCCTTCCTCAGCTTTGGTGTTTCCCCAAGTAGCACAGTGCTGTAAACCTTTGTGTTTTAGTAAACAATTTAGCTGGATTTAACCTGAAATGTTGCTAACAATATCAGTAATTTGTTAGCACAGCCTAAGGGGCCACATTATCAGTAGCACCTCAGAAGAGAAGATTTAATGCCTGCCATAAGAATTATTTAAAACAAGAGATAACCATTAAAAATACTTTAGGAGATGGTCCTTTCCATATTAACCTCTACTTCTCCTATAAAATTTCACCTGAATTTTTTTTGATCTACAAAGGCTAAAGTTGTTATAGTAGTCACGCTTGGATGCTGAAATGCCACTTAAAGAGCTGTCAAGAGCATTGAAGCCCATTTATTCCTCCCAAGATTTTTTTTCCCTTACCAAATTAGAATAAATTAAAAAATAAAGCCAAGATTTTCTGAGGACTCATGGAAATATTGAGATGAAAAGAAAAACCACAGAAAAAAAAGCAAATTCTATCACCCATTTGAAGAGCACATTTTGCACCCATGCAGGTATTATGCCTACTTACCAAGCAACATCCAGTTTTTATTTGCTAGATTAACTAGGCAATTACTGGGTAGTTAGTTCCAGTCTATAAAACACTATTTGCTGCTGGATGAAGAACGGCTAGTTTTCGGAATTGCTTAACAGCATCCTCTTGGAGGTGCCTGAGCACTTTAAAGCCCATGAAACTTCAGAAAAAAAGGGTCACCCTTCTTTCCGGGGAACCAGGAATACCCCGCATGTCATGCTCAAAGCAAAGAATACTAGAGGATGCTGCAAGACAAAGACAAACAGCTCCAGCAAACAGCTATAACAGAAAGAATATGAGGGATGAAACAAACAAAAAAAAAAAAACAATAGAGCTCAGAACAAACAACACCACATTACTGTGTTTAAGAAAGATGGAGGGCTTTGCTGAAGGGTGGTTTTATATTGAATTAGCTCGTCCCAAGAGGCCTCGTTAAGTCAATTAGCAGTGTCTGGAGAAGACTATGTATAGCCCTTGGTAGCAGCCTCTGGCTTTTCCTGTTGAGGATTTGCAGGAAGAGGAGGAAGGAGGTATGTAAGACTCTTCCCTAAGGTAGAATAAAGTAAAGACTAATGTCATAGGCTAGATCTGCATAAGTTTGTTTATTTAAAGATATACTGCTCCTTAGCATTTCATTTTTCTTACTTTTTTTTTTTTAACAAAATGAGAGATATTGGATTTTTTATTCCTTAAATAAGGACAAGAGCACAGCTAGAAGGTAATTCTCTAATATTGTAACATTTTCCCTTTTTCTTCCTCCTTTGATTTTATTGTCTTTGCATCTCTGACTTTGGCTGTTAGCTCTGCTTCCTGCCCCAGTGCTTAGAAGCTCTTGCAGTCCTGCAAGGATATCAGGTGCAGAAGGAGCTTCTATGGCTATTGCCACTTTTACAGGTTAGGAGATAAAAAATAGGTTTGAGTCCCTGAAATAGCTATCTGGGGAGAAATGCTAGGAGAAATAGGACAGTCTCAAGCCTGAGGAAGGAGAGAAGGATGGAGAAGAATGTAAGGAGGGTTCCTTTCCCCAGGCTCTTGTCAGCAGAAGGCACCAGAGGAACATGGCATGGCTCTGCTCAAAATTTGCCATGACAGAAGCAACTTCTAGAGTAGCTGGATTTTATGAAGTCCATATAGTTTATTTTAGTTACCACTATATATTAAAGCTTCCTGTGAACATGGAGGTCTACTGAGAATCTCAGTGTGTGCATTCCAACCTTATTGGTTGGCTCCCTTATCATTTTCAGGAGAAGTAACTTCATTGATGCAATGTCCCTGCAGGAATGTAAGATATAGGAACATGTGTGCAACCAAAATATCAAAATCAGCTGTTTTGACCATAAAAAAGTAGCTCGGTAAGTATAAACAGAATGAAAGAATTTAGCTACTTGGGGATACCTATGTGTCACTCATGGTATAGCCATGGTAGAAGCAAACACAGTTGTAGACCATACCAGGAGCAGCATTTCCAATAGAGATGGAGCAATGTGTATTGCCACAATTTGGGATATTGCATGGCTTTCTCTTTGAGAAGAAAGGTGAAATGACAGGGATGGGTGCAAAGAAGACACTGAAGGAGCTTAGCTTCTTGTTCTGGCAAACTGATAATGAGAGGGAACAGCACTGTTTTCTAAATGTCTTGAGCAAACACTGCTGAAGGCCCAAGTCTCAGACTTGCTTTCTCTTGCAAGGAAAAGTTATTTCTGAGTTATTGACTTGGAGTGGCAAGTTCAGAAGTCCTTGGCCACATGAGCTAGTACCAGGCATGATAGTCTAGTATTAACATGTAGGAACTTCTGTTCTGGGAAGAAACGGTGTTTCAGCAAGCAAACTTTGGTGCTGTCCATATCATGAGAACATGCCCTGGGGTTTCAGTGCATGCCTCTTGCATGCACAGGAAAGAAGCCCATCCCAAAAGCTGGCTTGCCCAGGCTGCTGTCTAAGTGATACTTGAGCTAGATTATAATGCTGGGTAAATAAAGCAAGAGGCTCTGTTGATCACCCTTCCCCCTCTTCTCCTGATTCTAGCACAGGTACCTGAAAAGCTGGTCTCCCACATTCACTATTCACCACATAAATTCTAAGGAGGTCTCAGTTCAAAGGGGTTGCTTCTCCTCAGGAACATAAAAAGAAATCATTGCAAATGATGTGAAAAGGTTGGTATTAAAACCTTCTTATCAGAATTTATCGTTTTAAAAGTAAGGTGATCCCCAAGAGCAGAACAGAGCCTTTACAGTATCTGCATGAAATGTTCAATCGATTTAAATAATTGGATTCGTTTAGAAAGATACAGTTCAGGCAATTAAAATGCTTTTGGAAAAAAAAAAAGATTTCAAAACATGTTCATTTCCTTTGATGTGAAAAACAAGAACAGCTTGTTTTGTTTTAAAACAAAGTCTCTATTGCCATGGACAACCATGCCACTAAAAGAAGAAAGCGATCAAGTCACTGACTGAACAAAAATAGAATAATGTTCTTTGTATGGTTAAGAGACATTATTTCTTTGACACAACTCTGACCATTAATGAAAATAGTATGCACATAAGTAAATTCTTCGGAACATTTCCCCAGCTCTTGGACAGAATATCTTTGTGCAAATCCTGCTCCATGCTGCTCAGAGTTAATATTAATGTAGCAGGATTTGGGGTGTTTAATTGTCTTTCCTCTAATTCTTTTAGAGAAACTAAGTTTATTATGAGGAAATCTATTGTCTTGTCTTCCTTGTAGAAGAAAAGCATATGGATCATACAAGAAGGCATGAATTGGGAATACTGATAACCTATAAACATTTTAGTATAGAGTTCAATAGTAGAGATCATGGGATTTGTATTTTTGTGTCACTTTCAGTATTTCAGTTACTTTTTAGTCTTTTGTAATCTAGATGAAGTGTAATCCCATTTTGCCAACCAACAGTTCATTCCCAACCCTCATTCACACAAAAGGCTATAAACACACCTCTGGTAAAACAAAAAGGGCCTAAAAATAGGAGTAATTTGCCTGCACAGCATGGAGGCTTCAGCTTGAATAAGAACCAGACCCCTTTCCTCAAACCTGGCAGAAGAAACAGTATTCTGTGATGACAGGAATAATTTTTGCAAATAATTGCCTGATTATATGCATATTTACATGTTAATCTGAGCTTGTAAAAAGAAAAAACTGATGTTCAAAGTGAAAATCAGAGAAGCCTAAATATTTTATAAATATTAATTTGTTTTTTGAAATGCTACAATTTGTCATGGTGGGTATTTTTAGTCAGGCTTCCTCTACATTGACATCATACTGCCTTGACGTGCCTGGCAACACAGAGTAATTATCCGCTCCTCTCTGCAGCCTGGTGATACCCAGCAGGGCGGAAGGGGTGGATTTTTCACCTCTAATTTCAAAACTCTAAGTGAGTTTGGGATGGCAAAATAAGAAAGTAAAAAAGGCAAACGAAGAGTCCAGTTTTCAGCTGACACTGAAGGATTTGGGGCAAGGAAGACACTGCTGCAACGATGGGAGCTCCTGAAGTGATTGTCGAGCTGTGAGTTTTAAACTGAGTGCTGGGATGGAGCAATTAACTCATCCTCTTTCCTGCAGGCTATTTCCAGGGCTTGTCACTGCCGGAGGGCTGGGACACGTGTCAAGAAGTTGGAAGCAACCAAATTTCTGCCCCGGGATGGGGATGGTTTATTTAACCAACAAAGTCCTTTCCTGGCCCCATCCATTAAAGGCAGGGCAGCCAAGTCCGTCACACTCCGTGGTGCCTCAGGGGATCTTCAGGCCGGTCTGTTTTGCTGCATATCTGCTAAACGTGACCCCTTCTACATGTTCCTGCCGTGCTGAAGCGTACGCTGCTTTGGTTTGGTACCTCTAAGGATGCAGCCTTGCTCTGATCCCGTGCGATGCTAAATCTGGAGCAAGTCCACAGAGATCCACATGGAAACCCTTGCATGCACAGCCGGATTATTGCAGGCCAGATGTCGTTCCACGTGGCTGTGGATGGCTCCTGCGTGGCGGGCTGTGTCTGCATGCACCTTTGTGCTGGGTTTTACTGGGCTCTGGCTCTTAGCTTTGGAGGGAGGACCTGGGATGTTTTGTTGCCTTTTCTGTCTTATTTTCCAGGATCTACGTTGATCCATGCTCAAACACATAGATCAGGCACCTTGAAACATGATTTGCTAAAGTGAAGTTGGTAATATTTCCAGAGATGTGGAGATCAGTGCTGGTTTTAGTTGCATCCAACAAAACCTGAATTTGTTCAGAGCGTTACTGCAGGTCTATGAAAATCCCCCAGCATTGCAAGACTGATAAAACTTTATCTGTCAGCATGCAAATCTTGCCTTCTTGAGACAAACATAGGTATTGTGGCTAAGAATAATTTGACTACCAAAGCTGGCTCTGCTATGGGCCACTACCCAACTGCAGCAGCACACTGTGGTTTTTCTCCTGCTAAACAGCCCCTACAGTTTTAGCAACCCCGTTATGAGGTTGGGGTCCTTCCCCAAGTTGGAGAGAGGCCATGCTGAAAAGTTTGGCTCTTCTTTCTCTCTCCTCTAATTTGTACTCTTTTTAACCCGGATATTACTAGCAAGGAATAGAAGTGGCAATAACATGGGAAATTCATATTTTTCAAAAAAAGCAAAACTTTGTGGTTCTGCAGAGGAGTGTGAGATTCAAAGCTGGCTGTTTAACTCTGAGTGAAGCAGGGGTGAGACATTACTTGTGCTGGAGCAGTAACTTGCACCATTGGTCCTAGGCTAAGAGTGTAGAAATATAGAATGCTGCACTTTGCCGAGAAAATCAAGGAGGTCCTAGATGTTTAGCAGACCTGGGTCTTGATTTTCTGTAGTTTGCTATATGTAACTGTAACTGCTGAGACAGAAAAGATGCTTCTGCGGGGACTTCTGGCACAAATAAGTTCATTTGTAAAGGGGGTCTTGATTTTGCACAGATAAAAACTTCTGGCAAGCATCTGTGTATTCAAACATTATCATATACTTTGGGCAAAAGAGAAGGTGATCCAAGCAAGACTAGATATCACCAAGACTTAGAAATTGCAAATATATTTGCATGTCATTTCTATATCTATGGTACCTCTCTAATCAATAATGTAACCTCTGGACCTGTATTCTTTAGAGGCTTTGAAGAACAAAAAACTTGTATGTCAAAGGAGCATCCCTTTTGGTTCTGTTTCTGGGCACAGTGGGATTAGGGATTCTACAAAATGAAAAATAATCTATGCTTTAGCCTTGTATTAATGTGTTGTTGTTGTCTGTCTGAAACAGAACAAAAAGCTGCTATTATATACGAATTCCTGAAGCGGGAGGCGGTGCTGTGTGGTTGATGCTGATGGTCCAGAGCCAACGGGGCAGTTTTCCTTGCTGAGTTTTGCTGCAGTGCCCCCGCATATGCAGGTAGGCAGCTCTGTTATAGCCTGAGTGTCAGGCAGTGACAGACGTGGCTTTCCTGACAAGTCATTTTGCAAGCCAGGGTATGGGTATGTGAACAACAACCAAATTATCAGCTAGCAAAAATAAATGTCATGATTGTAGTGATTATGGGCCATGCTAAGGAGCTATTAAAGGGCTCCAGGAAACATGGCAAACCTAGTGGGCTCTCTGGCTTTGTGATGTGGATTCTTGTTGGGATGGGGAGTTATCCACTTGTAGGCATGTATGGAGCATGACTTCAAGTGCATTGGAAGAAATATTTTACATGGGCTGATATCTTTGTACATGGGAGTTAGGAAGGAGGACTAATATGGGACTAATGGGAGATGTCAGACCCAAGAAAAGCATCTTGTGCCAATGTGTAGGCCATGAATAGCTGAGAATGTCCTTGATGCAGTATGACACCTGGCACAATGGAAATGCAACTAATACCTGGAATACAACCCATAACCTCCTTTGTATGAGCAACATTGATTTTTCAGGAGCTTCAGGAGAACTTTACATGAGTAACAATCTGAGGCCCAGGAGTTCACATCTATTCCACTGCAGGGTGGTCTGTGCTTGTAACTTCCAGGGAGAGCTGTAGCCTTATATTGAATATGTGGGATGCTCCTTGCCACAAGTTTGTGGGTGGAAGCATCTTTTAAGAAGCAAAATCTGTATTCTCTTGCAACAATATTCATCAATCAGGAGTTTGACTGTAGTTCTGGGTGTTTGCAAAAGGGATGGTATAATTAAATGATTTAAAACCTGCTGTAATCAGGAGCGCACAGTCAATGAATATTCAAGCTGTTCTCAGTGTTAGGGATGATAAAGAAACATCTTTTCTTTAGGTAGGTTATTTTTTATTGTCTGAAGAGTCATCCAGAAGATGGTGCCACCGTTCTGCCTGAAAAATGAATAACAGACCATAAGAGAGTGCTTGCACAAAAGATATTTGATAGAAATTTAAGAGCAAGCTTACAATTAAGGGCAGCTGAGAGCTCAAAAAAGTGACATTTAGCCTGTGTTAAGGCTCTTACTGAAAACTAATGTATCTTTATTGCTTTTGCCCTCTGTCACTCCAGGCAAGGTCAGGCAGCATGACAAGGAAGGAAAAAAAATCCCATCCTGCCTCTCCATTCTGCTTCTGAAAAGCAGACAAATGTTTGGGTATTTGTTATACGGCTCTTTCTGGGTAGCAGAAAGCCATCAAAAACAATAAGGAAGATGAGTGCAAACTAACCCTCCCTCTCGATGCTTTGCTGGGCTGCAGTGGAAGGAGGAAGTGCTGGCTAGAGAATGTAGTTGCTTCCTCTGGTTAAGAGAGGAAGGCGTCCTTAAGGTTTTGTGTCACCAAAGAAAGCGACAGCGCCCTGCCTGCAGATCCTCATAATCAGATTAAATAATCTGCTTCCCTTCTCTCAAATCTCTGCACTAACGCAGAGGGAAAACATGAAAATTGAGATTGCAACAAAGCAAAATCTTTTCTCCTACCAAAACCACGTATTTAATTTTTACTTCCATTACAATTTTCTGTTGTCTGAGGTCTCTTCTCTGTAGCTCAAGCAATTTGTCATCCGATTAGTCTGATGAAGCATAGAGAAGTCATTTGAACTGTAAATTTTCTGCAGGCAAAATAAAATGCAAACAAGAAGAGCTTCCTGTGCCTGCCAAAGTGATGATACTCAGAATACAAATAAGAAAAAGCCATGCTGACAGCATAAGCTATTTTTATATTCTGTCACTGGCTCCCGGGCATGACAGTTTGAACAGGACTGCATCTGTATTCCCAAACCCAAATAAACCATGTAGTCTTAAGTGAAGTTCATGTCTTACAGAATAGCTGTTTAATCACAGTGAAAGGATACATTTCAGGAAAGATGATTCATGATGTCGATTCACACTCCAGCTATACGTTTCCTGCTCGGATCAACCCGGACAGGGAAGCTGGAGAGCAGAGGATTTCCAGACGTTGTGCAGGGCCAGGCAGGAGCAGCCGCAGGGACCTTCTCTGCAGCTGCAGAGCTCAGGGCCCTTTGGGCATCTTGGCCCTGGGGCTGTGAGAAACTCAAGCCCAGCCCCTCTGTGCTGTGGTGGTTGGGGGCTGTTGCTTAGCCCTGCTTGGGGTACAGCCTTCAATGTCCTAACTGCCCCAGGACCACTGATACTGTGGCCCAAAATCCAAGTAACCTGCAGGGCAAAAGCTGTTTTGTTTTTCTCCTGGTCTCCACTGTATGGCAGCCCTTGACTTGATGGTCTAAATGTGCAGCGTGTTAAATGGCTTCAGATGAGCAAGGATACTGAGCTAACTGCTCTGCCTGGTCTTGCAGCTTCAGCATCTCTGAACTCCTCATATGACTCCTTAGCAGGAGGGCAGCTGAGCTTCATGTGCTTCTAAGGCCTTAGAATATGGAAAATCTTTTCCAATGCTCTTAAACTGCTGGATTATTTTATGGACGAGTGTTGCTGTGTACTTGCTACCTGCCAGGATGTGCCTGACAATCCCAGTTAATCCCATAGCGTTGCTTTTCCATGCAATTGCCTGGAGTTGGGCCTCAAAGCCTTGCAGATGTCAGCAGCACCAGCCATGGGCAGGATCCCTGCAAAATGGAGCTGTAAGCACCATTTGTAGGGCTGCACCTATCAAATAGACCGTGCAATCACACAGAAGCCTTGATCCTGCAAGATGTTGCATCTATTATTCATCTATATGTAACACTTGTTATGGGGGTGGTAAGAGACTTTCATGATGCAAAGGGGCTGCTGCTAGGGAGTAATTATTCCCACAGATGAATGCAGAGAGGGGAGTTGTGGCAAGTCAGGAAGCATTTTACTATCCAGGCACTCTTAATTTACCAATATTATTTAATTAATGCCATTAATTCTCACCTTCTGAGTTAGAGGAAGAGTCTAATCTCTACAAGTAATTCATCTGGAAAGGGATTAGCAGACCTTGTCTACTTTTGCATATAGAATCATACAAGAAGCATGTTAAGAAATGTTTCTTTTTTTCTCTTTTACTTTTTGCAGCAGCTCCCAGCTGCTGGGGGAGCTTCAGGTTGGTCTGGATCCACTTTACCTCTTGCTTTTATGGGGTGATACTCCAGTCCAAGGGGTGCCATCCTGCTCACTGCGTATGGCACAAGCTTGGGGTGGACCCCACCAGAACCATGGGCAACCTGGGAAGCATCTCCCAGGATGAATGACCCCTCAACAGGAATCCAACCAGGTCGAGTACCTTTAGTCAGCTAAACCAGAGACAACAACTGAGTCTAAATCAAATTAAAATACAGTCCTTACCTTTTTTCAGTGCTCTGTGGAAGGGAGATGAAGGCTTTTGCCTCCCACCTTGCTGGGCCCATGACTGCTTGGCCGTGTGATGGAGTCCTGGCAAGCGTGGCACATTCAGTCGAGCGGTGCCTGAAGTGGCACCACCAGCCTCGTTGCAGAGAGGTGGTTGATAACCTAACCAGACACTGCCACTTTGTTCCCACCCACATTCGCTGCCAGGCCCTTTCAAGAGCAAGATGCTCTGCTTTGCCTTTGATGAGCAAATACAGCAAAACATGCAGCAAAATAAGTCCTTCAGGCTGCTTATGGCTTTGGACAGCCCTATTTTTGCTTCTGAAGAGTGTAGATGCACTTAGCTCCTCACAGAGCCACAGGTTGTTCCAGGTGAGACCTGGAAGCACCTCAGACACAGTTTACACTGTGCTTTGATTGCTTCCAAGCTCTTGCAGCCACTGCTGGCCTTTCCACCCTCTCTTCTAGGCACAGGGAAGGGAGATGCAGGCTTGACCCCCAGGGCTATCTATTTAAACAGAGAAGACAGACTTTCAAATCTTGGCTCTACCAGGATGGAAAATTTGTGAGCAGTAACCAAAGTGATCCCATACAATCCTTCCATTTTGAGCAGGTGGAACTTCTTGGTAGAAAAGATTAATCTTATTATTATTATTAGCCATTTCTCTGTAGGAGGAAGGGAGAAGCTGGGAGTTAGGCAGAACCTTGCTGGATGTGGGAGCTGGGAAGACCTTGGGGCTAGAAGTTGCCAGTGTCTTCATGATTTAGCCAGCAGCCTTAAATAACATAAGTGCAGGACAGTGCTGAACTATAAATCATTCTTGCTGAAATCCACCTCTCTTAGGTTTGAAAGAAAGGAGGCAAAAAATAATAACCAGATTATTAGCAGTGACTTTTGCCTTTTTCATTAGGATGTTACCCTGCAGGAGAAAAGAGAGAAGGCAGAACTAACGTCATGGATAAAATTGAAGCCCAAACCTGATTTTCATGCTCTATTTATTACAGTAGATCAGAGGTCTTGTCTGAGATCCTTGGGAATGTAAAGAATAACAGGGAGGATGTCAGAGCAGAGAAGCAGTTGCATATTTTCTCCTGCCTTAACACAAAACACAGCATTTTTTTTTCTGAACGGAGATGGTTACTTGTTTAAGAGCTGACCTCAGGTGTGAAGGCCCTTGATGGTTGATAATCTGGCACAACACAGCTTGTGCACGTAGTGTCTGCTCCAGCATCTCCTTCCCCCATCTGGAGGATGCACCACCCGTGGGTGCTGCAAGAGAGAGGCAGGTGCTGGGTGTTGGTGGTGCTGGTGCCGATGCTGCTCTTTTGTTTTTGGCTAATGTTTTAGAGATGGGGCTACTGAGTGGCCCGGCAATGATGCCAACCATCCATTAGCTGTCCCTTTCCAGGATCCAACTGGGCAGCCTTGAGAGAGACAGAAATCCTCTTGTAGGAAATTAAACCCCAAACTCCAGGTCACAGCAAGAGGGCTGCTTCTAGTCTGAACTTTGTTTTGGGGAGAAAATGACCTCGCTTAGCAAGACATCTATGAGAGTGCATGGGCTGCCTGCCAGTTACACTATCATCTCACTATCAGCAGCATGCTGAATTACTCACTCTTCTGTGATCTTCTAACAATTTGGGGGGGATTCTACCGAATTTCACAGGGAGTTGTTGCTCTTCTTGCCTTCCTGTCCTCTTTGAGCAAGAGGAGCCAACTGTTGGGCTAAGATGTCCTGAAATTGCTGGCCCACTTTCATCGTGGCCATGTCTGGTGGATTCTCTTGTATGTGATCCATCATTAAAGCTGTGCCCTGAATTCAAAGACTCCAGGATCCTTGCTGTCAAAATCCAATAAAGGTGAGATTTTTACTTTTGCTAGCCAAGCTATGTTTTCTGCCTTAGAGGACACCTGATGCTGAGGTGCAAGCAAATCATCTAATCTTTTCTTTAGGTGTTTGTATTCATTTGCATAGAAGAAGTAGTTTTTAGATTGGTATTTCCTTAAATGAACATAACAGAAGGTGAGGAGGAGAGAAAATAATTAACAGATTCAATCACAGAATAGCTTTCAGAGCTCTTCACAGGTGCTTGACAAGGAAAGCACCTAACTGATGGCAAGATTTTGATTGTGCTGGTATTAATCACAAATAGTCTCAACCTGAACACCTCTCATGATGTCATTTTTTTCAATATGTTAAATTGCATCATGCTAAATAGCATCACAAGAGCTAGAATATCCCTTCTCATGAAAGATAGAAGTCCTCGCAACCAGGGAAGTGCCACTAAAGCCTACGGTGGTTTTGGTTTGTGAAGGGGCAGATGTGGCAGGCTTGGCCTGTGGAAAGCCAAGCTCCTCAAATGATGTTTTCCTTCATCCAAGCTGCAGCTCCAAGTGGGCTCCTGCTCTCAGAAACAGGAAGAGTGGGGTATTTCTTTCTTCTGTTTTTGCAGCAGAAAAAAACAGGACTTTGGTTTCCCACCACTGCAAGACTCATGCAGGTTCAGGAGAAGATCAGTGACCTCCCTGAGTTGTGCTGGGATGGACATCTGCTGACAGCAGCCGTGAGGTCTGCTGAAAGCAGAGATTTGGATCCTCAGCTGGAGCTAAAACCACCATGTAGGGTATGTTGTTTTACAAAAACTATATCATTCATAACCCACTTATGCTGCAAGCGCCAGTGTGCGAGGCGCAGCCATATACTCTGATCTTAGCCAAATTTCTGGGCATTGCACTAAATAATTGCACATATACTGGAGTCTTACAAGCCTGACAGCAGCGCTTACACTTCTGGTGCAGAAACAGTTGTTATGAATAGTGCTACTCAGACAAGCCAATTTAGTCCTTTTTAAACTAATTGAATTTAATGTTGCGAAGAAAATAAGCATTTCTGAGCTCCATCCTTAGCAAGCCATGCATTTAAATCTGTGCTGCTAAAAACGGCCAGCATGCTTTTTGCTTGCAAAAAAAGTGTGACGCTCGTAACACTCTGATTTTTTTTTTCAATGCCATAGGCTTAGGAAAATGAAATGCATAAATATATTTAAAATTGTTCCTAAAGTGCAGTTTTGCTTGTCTGCAATTCACAGAGGAGCCACTTGATGGGGCCGAATGTCTCCTTTTGCAAGAGCGTTTTTTGCTGTTTGCCCACGCTGGGGTGCCAGGGAGGCAAAGCAGGGCAGGGACAGGCAGTTTTTCAGTGCAAGATTTCATCCACCTCTCCTCCTTTGAATCCCTCCCTGTATTCCAAGTTTTTGATTTCTTTCTGATTCTTGCTGTAATTTCTTTGTTTCTTCTTATGCTAATTCATGGTTGTGTGCAAAATTGCTCCCCAAACCTCTTTGCTTTGCCCAAGGAAAGGCAGTGTCACCACTGACGTGGGGAGTGATGAAGAGCTGCTTCCAACATCTAGCTCCCTTGGATGGGACACAGGGCCTCCCAAAATGTACACATGTGGAACTGAGCTTCCCAAAGAACCCAAGGGATCTTGTTTTCCTAACTTTGCTGATGTGTCTCATCGTGCAGGCCTTATGCTTGCTAGACCTATTGCAGAAAAAGCAAGAGTAGCAGAGCACTGCAACTCCAGGCTTTGTAGCTTAGGAGACCCAAGAAAGATGCGTTTTTGGGGAATGTTGCTCCCATTCTGCTCTGGTCACCCTCAGAGGTGCTGCAGCTTCCTCATCTTCCTTCAGTATTTGAAATCCTCCCCTTGGAGGCTGAATTCCTGCCCCTGAACGTTGATGTTCTGCAACATTCCTGGTCTGGTTGAAGCCTTGAAAATCCCTGTTTATTCGCACTCTTGGAACACGCCACCCAACCAGGCCGACGCTGCAATCTTAATAGTTTGCTGTCTGTAAAGAAACTCCCTTAAATTGTGCAAACATGCCTTATGCTGGCAGGCAAAGGAGTGGTGCTAAATAGCATCAGTTCTGAATATGAGCTTAAACATATAGATCTTTTTATAACATCAGAACCGTCTTCAGCTATGGGGAACACAGCTGATTGCCAGCCGATGAGCAGAACGAGGCAGGAAGGCCCCAGAGCATGAGCACTCTTGGGCTGGAGAATGGGGCTAAATATAAGCTTTTTCTTCCCTTCTGAGATCGCTGCTGCTTGCAGAAAACCACTTCTAGCTGCCTTCACCCAAATTTATCACCTTGAACTGCTCAGATGTGAATTGCACTGAAATCTCTGAGGAATAGGGGAAAAAGAGGTATTATTGAGGCTGTCATTTTTGTCAGTCATCATGTTAACTGATTTGTGAGCAGGGAGGAGTGTGGCAGGTTTGACAGGCTTGGACACGAGCAAATCAATTGCTGTGCTGTCCCAAAGGAAAATCACTGGTTATGACCGATAAGAAAAGAATCACATGAAAACTGGGAGGCAATTAAAAATAATAATAAAAAAAAAAGACATCAGCATGTTCTCAGTATAGTATCAGGTTAAAGTTATCTTATCAGGCTAAGCCCTTTATCAGGTGAAAGGGAGAGTTCCTCAAGGGTTGGTTGAAGACTGAGGTGAGAGAAATTGTCTGATCATGAGTGAGACTTCAGGGCCAAGATAGTCAGGAGAAGTTGAAAAAAACAAAATGAAAGGAGGAAGATGTGAGGAGTGCAACTGAACTGAAGGGAGAAACCAAGGATAAAGAAAATAATGGAAAAGGGAAGAGAAAATGCATAGTGCAGGCTGGGAGGAGTGATGTCTTCTCTTGTGATCTCAGACAGAACATCCCCCCCATATAGCCGTGCTTGGTTCCAGCACTCTTAAGCCTAATCTGTATCTGCAGCAGAGATGGCTGCTTTGTTCTGCTGGTCCCTGTCTGCACCCTGGTCCAGGCTCAGGAGTTTTGGGCTAAAACCGATGGGATCCTCTCAGCTCCTTTAAACTGTTGGACTCGAGAGGGAAGTCTCCATGAAGCTCAGCTGTGATGACATTGTATATTTGCATCTGTCATGCAAATGTGTTGCATGACACTGCTGGATGTGCTCCCTCCTCCTCACTAGCTAGTGAAGGGTTCCTCTTCATAAGAAAAGATGGAAAAGCCATCTTTTTCTTTTCTGTTTCTCTATTTGAAATTGCTGTAGAAACAAGGGATTTTCTTAGATATTTTTGTATCCATATAGATTTTCTTGGCACCATTTTTTCCAGTCTGGCATGGCAATTAAGCTATTTTGAAAGGTAAATGTTCTTAACAACATTATTCTAGGGAATGGTAGCTGAATGCCTGGTAATTGGATGGGCCTTAGGTCTCTGAATATGCTTTGGGGACAGCACAGCCAGCTAGGGGTGTCTGTAGGGGAAGACTTAAAAAAGAACAAATCTCAGCCTCCTCTGTAATGCTTTCCATCAGAAGAACTCATGGGAATTGAAAGTGTTCAACAAAAGAGGTCAATATTAATACCTCTCTCTTAATTATATATTTTATATATAGAGAGAAAAATCCTCTTTCTCTAAAGCTTCTGCAAGCCTTCCCATCAGCGATTCCTGCTCTGTTGGCGGGCTGTCTTTGTTACCTGCAAACACTTCGCCTTCAAAACATACTTAAAATGCCCATTGGTTACAGAAAGATGAAGAAATTTCAGATCAGATCAATGTATAGCAAGATTGGAAAGCCAGAGGGAAGACGCCAAGCTTTGCTGTTTCTCCCAAGTTTCAGTAGAGCTCAGCTCTTGTGATGGGCTGTGTCCAATGTTCTGCAGACCAGTGTTCAACTGGAGAAGACCACTCTTTCAGATGGAAGGATGTACCATTTTGTTGGGCACCTTGTAAGGGCAGGAATGATGGCGCAGAATCCATAATTCCCAAGTTCCTGGCATGAAAAGTACCTTGACTTTGAAAGACTTGATGCTGTGCTCATGGAGATGTTTATGATGACGAGTGTTATTAGAGCATTACCTGGGCCAAGAGATGAGCAGGATACCACAACACACATTGCAAAGCCACGCTGTTGATGATTTTGCCACTGAAAATTTTGTCAATGAAAATTTTGGGCTGATTGGCAGCTTGACTTGGTGCTTTTCAGACATGCCCGTGCTAATTATTTGACTACTGAAGCCTGTATTTTAGGGCATGTTTATCATAATGTAGCTTTTTGGTTAAGTAGCCATGAGAGGTTTCCCCAGGTTATGCATCCAGAGAAGTCCCTTCTCTATTCCTGAGCATTTTGTGAGATATCGTTGCCTTTAGTAGAGCCCTGTAGCCAGACAGATTCTCTTTGCTCCCAAATCACCTTAAATCGCCCTCTCAGTTACAGAGAATTGAGGAACACTGGACTTGTGAGAGCGCTGTAATGCTTCTCTCTGAAGTTGAGCAAAGCGTGAAATGAAGGGTAATTTTTTTGACTGCAAAAAAACTGTGTTCAATTTAAACACACTTTCCTGTTAGCGAGAAATAAAAAGTCTGAAGCTGGGAGGTGAGAGAGTTTCTCTGTCTTTTTTTGGGAACTATTTTTTCTTCTGCCTTATCAAAAGAGGATGCCAAAGGAAGGCAACAGGAAATACGGATTTGATTCACCTATGCCCTCTGCTGCTACAGGCCTGAAACAGAGTCCAGCATAATTCCATGCAACAGCATGTGGTATGTGATTTGAAAGCCCTCTTTTGGCTCAGAGGCTTGGAGATCTAATTAAAACCTTTTTTTGCTCAGAAGACTTTTCTGGCTCTCTTTCTCTCTCTACCCTCCACGTAATAAGTAATGATCCTTCGTTAGACCAACATTATGCAAGAGGTATCATTTGACTACCTAGCCAAGCCCAAGAGTGATTGCGGCTGCCATCAGTATTGGCAGAGAGACTAATCCAAGCCATCATGTATTAGTGAGGGGCCATCTGAGAAATCCTTGAATAATTGATTTGAAAAAGCTCAGGAGAGCAGTTGGGAGAAGAAGAAGAGGAGAGGAAGAGGGAAAAAATGACCAAGCAACCAAGATCTGATCATGGAAGTGCCTTTGCTTGAAAAGTTTGAGTTTTCACCACATGCCAAAGCCTCACAGTCATGCCTTGTTGTTGCTATATATCCTAAAAGATCTTCATGCATGTGTCCACTTTTGTGTGTGCTTCAGAGGAGGTGTCTTTACATCCTGGAGTACCCCACTGTCGGGGTCTTGGGTCTTCATATCA